>WNGW01000002.1:2684508-2695568 GCA_011952105.1 Coreoperca whiteheadi | reverse complement strand
AACCCTGCTCCTAAGCTTCTAGCCTTGCTACCTTTCCACCTGGTCTCCTGGACACACAGTATGTCCACCTTCCTTCTCTGCATCATGTCAATCAACTCTCTAGCCTTCCATGTCATAGTCCCTACTGTCAGTCCTACATTCTTAGCTTTCCTCTTCTCTCTCTGCCTGCGCACACACCTTCCTCCTCTCCTTCTTTGTCTTCGACCAACAGTAGTCCAATTTTCACCAGTACCCTGAAGGTCAACAGCATCGGTGGCGGTCGTTGTTAACCCGGGCCCCGACCGATCCGGTATGGAGGTCATTGTCGTGATTCGCATTTTTAATTTGGCATGTGTTTTACGTCGGATGCCCTTCCTGACACAACCCTCTGCATTTATCCAGACTTGGGACTGGCACAAGAAGACACTGGCTTGTGCCCCCCTGCGGTTGCATTCCTCCAGCCTCCGACTGCGCCTAGAGATCCTGTCCATATAAATAATGAACAGGAATGGTGACAAAGGGCAGCTCTGCTGGAGTCCAACTTCCACCGGGAACAGATGTTACTTACTGCTGCAGTCATATACGGACTGGACAGCCCTTAGCAGTGGGCCCCGGACCCCATACTCCCAGAGCACCCCTCACAGGTCGCCGTGAGGGACACAGTCGAATACCTTCTCCAGATCCACAAATCACATGTGGACTGGTTGGGCAAACTCCCATGAACCCTCTAGCAACCTGGGTATAGAGATGGTCCAGTGTTCCACCACTGGGTCGAAAACCGCATTGTTCCTCCTGAATCTGAGGTTCGACTATTGGCCGAATTCTCCTCTCCAGTACCCTGGCATAGACTTTTCCGGGGAGGCTGAGGAATGTGATCCCCCTATAGTTGGAACACACCCTCCGGTCTCCATTCTTAAACAGCGGGACTACCACCCCGGTCTGCCAGTCCAGAGTCACTGTCCCCAGCCGCTACGCGATGTTGCAGAGGCGTGTCAACCAAGACAGCCCCACAACATCCAGAGACTTGACTTACTCAGGGTGGATCTCATCCACCCCTGGTGCCTTGCCACCGAGGAGCTTCTCAACTACCTCAGTGACCTCATCCCGGAGGATCGACGAGCCCACAACTGAGCCCTCGGCCTCTGCTTTCGCAGTGGAAGACATGTCGGTGGGATTGAGGAGATCCTCAAAGTACTCCTTCCACCGTCCGAGGATGTCCCCAGTCGAAGTCAGCAGATTCCCACCCCCACTGTAAACATAGTGTGCAGGGCACTGCTTCCCCCTCCTGAGGTGGCGGACGGTTTGTCAGAATTTCTTCAAGGCCGACCGATAGTCCTTCTCCATGGCCTCACCGAACTCCTCCCAGACCCGGGTTTTTGACTCCGCAACCACCTGGACTGCAGCTCGCTTGGCCCTCAAGTACCTGTCAGCTGTCTCCAGAGTCCCCCGAGCCAACCAGGCTCGATAGGACTCCTTCTTCAGCTTGACGGCATCCCTTACTTACGCGGTCCACCCCCGGGTTCGGGGATTGCCGCCACGACAGGCCCTGGAAACCTTACAGCCACAGCTCCAAGCAGCCGCATTGACAATGGAGGTAGAGATCTTGGTCCACTCGGACTCAATGTCTCCAGCCTCCCTCAGGATCTGGTTGAAGCTCTGCCGGAGGTGGGAGTTGAAGATTTCTCTGACCGGAGACTCTTCCAAACATTCCCAACAGACCCTCACAGTAAGTTTATCTCTGCCAAGTCTGTCCAACTTCCTGCCCCGCCGTCGGATCCAAGTCACCACCAGGTTGATCAGTTGACAGCTCCGCCCCTCTCTTCACCCGAGTGTCCAAGACATACGGCCAGAGGTCAAATGAAACAACCACAAAGTCGATCATCGACCTCTGACCTAGGGTGTCCTGGTGTCACGTGCACTGGACACCGTTATGCTTGAACATGGTGTTCGTTATGGACAAACTGTGACTAGCACAGAAGTCCAATAACAGAACACCACTCGGGTTCAGGTCAGGGGGGCCGTTCCTCCCAATTACGCCCCTCCATGTGTCTCTGCCGCTGCCCACGTGAGCGTTGAAGTCCCCCAGTAGAACGACAGAGGCCCCGGTCGGAGCACTTTCCAGCACCCCTCCCAGAGATGCCAAGAAGGTCGAGTACTCTACACTGCCCGTAAGCGTAAATAACAGTGAGAGACCTATCCCCGATCCGAAGGCGCATGGAACTCCAACACATGGTGGCTGAGCTGGGGGACTATGAGCAAGCCCACACCAGCCCGCTGCCTCTCACCGCAGGCAACTCCAGAGTAGTAGAGAGTCCAGCATCTTGAGGAGTTGGGTTCCAGAGCCCAAGCTATGCATGGAGGCAAGTCCAACTATCTCTAGTCGGTATCTCTCAACCTCCTGCACCAGCTCAGGCTCCTTCCGCCCCAGCAAGGTGACATTCCATGTCCCTAGAGCCAGATTCCGTGTCCGGGGATTGGGTCGCTGAGGCCCCCGCCTTCAACTGCCACACAATCCACAATGCACCGGCCCCTTACGGTTCCTCCTGCAGGTGGTGGGCCCACAGCAGATCAGCCCCACGTCGATCCTTCGGGCTCTTTAGTTTTTTTAACATTTAATTTCAAATGCTGCTCTTTGCATCAGGACTGAAAACAGTCAGTTTCATTCAAATATGTAGATGGGCAGGCCCCTACTTTTAGTAGACTCATAATAATTGTGTTATCTCAGAATTTTAATATGTTATTGTTTGGCTACGGAAGCTAGAGAAGCATCTGCTGTTGTACCACCAGACTACAAAGCAGTTTGTTCACCCAGGCTGTGAGACTGCTAAATTCATCCTCAGTACTCCACCATGTAAAATAGATTTCATTTCTATTTCTAGGTCTGTTTATACTTTTTATTCAGTGATGTACTGTATATATTTGTTTTAGTAGCATAAAGGGAACTACAAAACAAAATCTCATTATACATCCCAGTGTGGGGTGCACGGTTAGCGCCCCCGCCTCCCAATAAGGAGATCGTGGGTTCGAATCCCGGACCAGACCACGGCCTCCCTGGGTGGAGTCTGCATGTCCTCCCCGTGTTACCGTTGGTTTTCTCCGTGTTCCTCGGTTTCCTCCCACCGTCCAAAGACATGCATTAGGTTAATTGGTGACTCTAAAATTGTCCCTAGTGGATGAATGTGTGCGTGAATGGTTGTCTGTCTCTGTGTCAGCCCTGCGACGAGTTGGCCACTGTCCAGGGTGTACCCCGCCTAAGGCCCGAAGCCACTGGGATAGGCTCCAGTCACCCGCGACCCCCAACGGGAACAAGCGGTAGAAAATGACTGACTGACTGACATCCCAGTGTTGTAAAATGACCAATAAATCTATCGTGTATATTCTTGAATACATTTGTTGGGATTCAGGTAGGGCAGGTTTGGTTATTAGCAGAAATATCAAAGATATTTATGAATATTAATGTTATTATGTTACTAATAAAACTTGAATGCGGTGGATAAGCACAATAGGTGTTACCTTATCACACAGTAACCCGGCAGCAGACTCCCATTCAACGGCCGTGATACTGGATTGTGGTATTGTGGATTGTGTCTAACATAAAAGAAAAACAGACAGAGAAGAACAAGGAAATCAAATGTTGTGGGAGAGTTAATAGGCATCACTTTATCACACGGTAATCACACAGCAGACTTCTGTACAGCGGTCTTATTACTGGACTCAAGTCTGATAAAATGCAGCTATCAGCTTCACAGTGGTTATAGCTAACTCAGTTAGGCTTCCGGCGGCGGGGCCAAGTAGAGCTTCTAACACAAATGAAAATGCAGACGGCACGGCAACCTTCCCCAAATAACCAAAGCACAATTCAAAACAATAAAGCTTAGATGAAATAACCCACAGTTATAAAATCTATCTCTGCCCAGACACAGTAGCTTCTTACTTGGAGATTGTTCATGTCCAGAAATTGATGAGTCAGTTCGCTTTAACTGGGAGAAATTTCTCTCCGGCTCGGTGCTGATGATGCCAGGTCCAAAGCTATCAGTGGGTCCGGTGGCGGGCTGGAAGAGGGGCTCTGTGGCAGTTTGGTTCTTCCATGAAGTGGTAATCAGGTCATGTTGCTTCCTTCTGCAGGCATGGGTCATTATGTAATAAACGACTGAGGATCCGAGGGTAATTAAAGTTCACGTGAAAAGCGTCTTCTTGAGGTAATGTGGCTTACTGTGGCGAAAGATATGAGGCGTCTCCTGAAGCAAACAGGTCACAGTGGAAAAAGTCGAAGGGGACAGTGTGCCGCAGGGCTTTGTAACCGCGGTGTCGTCATAGATGAGACTTCATGCACCATCTCGTCTAATAACAGTAAATTGTTTGATTTCAACTGGGATCTCGCTTTGTCTTTCAGTTAAATTTCAGCTCCATTTCACAACTTGAAATAATGGCTGCTTGTAACTCTTTGTCTCTTAGTCAGGCCTGGAGCTGAGGCTGCTCCTTGCCAACAGGCCATAGTCTTTTGTTTCCCCCACATTGGACCTTAGGCTAAGCTAAACAAAGCCCAATTGTGATTAATAAAATGACCAAAAATTAATTGATAACTACTAGCTAATACATACACAATACACAAAGTATGAGAAAAGGGGGGAGGTGTTCAATGTTTGCCCCCCCCCCCGGGCCCCATAGTGACTTAATCCAGCCCTGCCTGACTATTTGACTTATTTCTGAGAAAACTTCGGCTGTGTGTACTGGAGAAAGATTTTAGAGCATGACCCATATGCAGCAGTAATGAAGATCGCATTCAATTTACACAGTCAAGACTTTATTTCATGAATAATTATGCAAATAAATACAAAAAAAGTTGACACTTGCCAGCCACTGATTTATGTGCAGTTCTTCATAATGCTAATGGTAGCCCTCTAGTTGGGACATCTGATGGAGAAATGGCTGTGAAGGCTGTAAATATCAATTTCCACCTTTCTTCTGCTACTGAGGTCTAACTGCAGACAGTGGACACTGCTGAGGAGTGCAGTACACTACATGAGAATGCAGTAAAATAAAACATGAGAATATTAACATTAGGCTCTAGTTAAGCCACACACACTAAGGAGAATGTGTTGCCCTTATGTAACAGGATGCTGAGGATGATTTCACACTAGGCTGGTGAAATTTCCGGTGTGGTCTGACAACAAACCTTACTCTGCATTTCTCTAAGAAAGAGGGAAAGAGGGAGGAGAGAAAATCCTAAACTGCAGTGTTGGCTTCATGAAGAAGTTCATGTAACAGGTGTTGGTAGGCTACTTTGGTTTTTTGCTTCTCGTCTACAGTCTTGCCTCCCACTGGAACATAAGTGTAAGGAGGGTTGGACGATGAGGTGAATGGAGGCATTGGATTAGCTAGCCCCTGGACTCCAGAGATCTACAGGAACAGAGAAAGAGAATTATGCTGAATGATGGTCAACTACACAAACTGCCACAATAATATACATTTTTTGTGCACGATTGGGAAAAACGTAATGAACAATGTTAAATGTATTGCATGCTCTAAAATGTGTCTCTTGGTGACTCTTGTTCCGCTCGCTTAATATGATATAGTAGCAAGTTGGCTTGTGTGTCCTTGTGTAGAACTTTCCCATGGATGCCATGAGATGAACATCCGTCCATCCATTTATTCAGTAAATCGCTATCCTATTCAGGACCATAGGGGATTGGAGCCTATCTCAGTGTGAGAGGGCTCTTACAGGGTTAACACACATTCCCACCTATTGGTACTTTAGGCCCCATTTCCACCTGGTATTAAAATGCGATCTGTACCTGGATATCTCATCTGGATCAGGAAAAATGCACGTTTTAATGCCACATTGTGATCAAATCTCAGCCAGGTATAAACATCTGTACAGTATTTCTTCAGAAGAGAAGTTCACGTAGGTCCTCTTCTTCCTGCTATCTAACGCTGTACTTCAAAAATATACGGAAAAATAAAAATAACTAGAGCCCATATAGCCGACTCCAGAGGGACTGCTATGACATGAAAGAGTCATGTGACCAACAGGGGCCCACTTGCACTGATTACCTTCTTACTACAGATGACTTAAGCTATCTCGATCTGTCATGTGACCCTGGCCTTGTAAGTCTTTGTTGCCCCTCAGGACCATGCCACCTTGACTTGAGCCAAATCTGTTAGCCCCCCCTACCTTTATTTGCATATTGAGATCTGATCAAAATGCAGGCAGAATCGGGACAGCTAGAATGCTTAATAAGAGCAGCTGTAAATGCAGAGACCTTTGATCAGACAGACCAGACAATGTATGGAGATAAAGATCATATGTTAATGCCAGATGGAGAAGGTGTCTGAGGAAACCCACATAGACACAGGGAGAGCAAGCAAACTAGTTTTAGTATGAAAGGGAAAAGTATGCTCATTTTGTGTACCAACTACTAAAAAAGTATACTATGACAATTAGTATGTAGTTGTAAAATGTATGTAGTATGTTCTAGAGAATTAGTATGTAGCATGGATTTAGGTCACACTGACACTGGGTACCGTTACATATATTAACAGTGGTGTATGCGTGCAGACTAACAAGCAGCCCTACGAGTAGCTGGTGTGCTGCTGTCGTCTCCGGGCGCTCCTCATCTTCTCAAAGCGAGCCTCCATTTCCTCCAGGACCTTTGGGGTGTAGCGGACCACTAGCTTGACTGAACCCTGGGCTGCCTTCAGCAGCTCCACAGCCTTCTCATGGTGCTCCCCCTCAACACTCTACATGGGAAACAACACACAAAAGTCTCAGACCAGATGCTATGAGGGGCCAAAGGGCTGCAGGGTACCATTCTACTACATTCTCTTTCACTGATTAACACACCTACTACCACATAGGAGAAAATGAATCATGGCTCTCCACTGAAGCAGCTCTACAAATCTTTGTTAAAAGCTGAATTTTTGACAGGACAACATCTTTTGATTGACATTCAAAATGACCAAACACAGACCTTTCATTTTGGTGTGACAACCTGGCAATTCTGGAATGATGCTTCCAGAAAAACATATATCATTTAGTCTATATGACCCATTTACACTTGTCGCTTAAAGTGTCTTGTATTTGGATAAAATGCTGGGTTTTATCCAACACCTGAAGCTGTTTAGTAACTGCCAAGAATGCCAGAAGAACATGGACAGCTTAGCTATTTACACCCATGATTACAACAATAACAGTTAAGCTAGCTAGCTAACAGTCAGTCATTATCTACCGCTTGTTCCCGCTGGGGGTCGCGGGTGACTGGAGCCTATCCCAGTGGCTTTGGGCCTTGGGCGGGGTACACCCTGGACAGGGGCCAACTCGTCGCAGGGGCCAACACAGAGACAGACAGCCATTCACTCTCACATTCATCCACTAGGGACAATTTAGAGTCACCAATTAACCTACACATGCATGTCTTTGGACAGTGGGAGGAAGCCAGAGAACCCACGGTAACACGGGGAGGACATGCAGACTCCACCCAGAGAGATCATGGTCTGGTCCGGGATTCGAATCCACGATCTCCTTATTGGGAGGCAGGAGTGCTAACCGCTCTGCCACTGTGCACCCTCTAGCTAGCTAACAACTATCCATAAACTAACGCAAACACATCTCATTCACACTGCTCCCTCACTCACACAGATCATTCAGTGTTTGCACTGATCAGGGATCAGATACATTTGACAGCACGGTACACCTCCTCCACTCTAGTATGTGTTGAAATCGCTGGAGCTGCTTTATCTTGTCACTTTAATAAGAGGGAGAGTAATTAGTCATTTGAGAATAAATTTCAGTGTAACTTAATTCCTATTTCCACAGTATTCCGGGATCTCGGAGAGATGGAAGCATTCACACCTGTTAAAAATCTGGCTAGAATGTGTCTCAATCCTCCTCCTGAGGTGGGTTGGGCAATCTGATGTCAATCCATTTAGCTTTTTGTGTTACGATCCTGCTCCTGCTCCTCCTCCCTTATGTTTCTGGTGTATTCCCTTGCCCAGTGTTTCCCTGTTTTGTCCCTGTCTGTCTTCTTAGTGTGTGTGTGAACAAGGCAGTCTGCATCCCACACACCTGGGAGTCATTGGCCAGAGCTCTCAAGCAACTCCTCCCTGCACACCTGTGGCCAATCTAATCATCAACCTGCAGTCCTTAAGCCCGCTCAGACGGTCAGTCACCTACGTGGTACTGCATCCAGCCGACCCTGAAGATGCAAGTCTCTGTTTTCTCTGCTAAGAGCCTTAGTGAACGCCTGTCTCTTGTGTCCAGATTCGGATCACCACTTTCTTGGTGTGCCCTTCATTATGGAGCTCTTCCTAGTCCCTGCTGCTCACCTGCCTGCCTCATCCCTCCTGCATTCCGCCTGCCTGCTTCTCCGTCCTCTCTGCCGTTTCCCGGATCCCTCAAGTGCCTCTTTCCTTCGGACCACAGAGACCCGAGCCTTTGTGCTCAAATAAAACTCTTAACCTCCTGTCTTGAGTCTGAGTACTGCTTTTGAGTCCAGAGTCCTACCACGTCCCCTGGACGTAACATTTTGAGATCGGATAAATTTTTTTCATTGTTTCTGTGAATAACTCAAATAAATAGACGAAAGACATCATGCTAAAATATTGGCCGAAACCGATAATGCTATTTCGGACAAATATTTTCAGCGGCCGAAATTTCAGTGCATCCCAACTGTTGTTTTTTTTGTCTTATCATGACAAAACAATTGTAGATATTGCTGCAACTTTTCCTGCTAACTCAAATATATAAGAAAGCGCAGAAAATAAAAGCTGAATATGTAGCCACGCCTTTCCCCTGCTCCCGTCTCGCTGTCATTACACAGCTACGCATCAAAGACAGAGTATGTCGGCGGTTTGGAAAAACTTTAAAGTTTCAGATGAGGACAGCAAAGTTGCAATATGCAACATTTGCTCTGCAAAAGCTTCAAGAGGGGGTTCGACAGCAGAGAGCTTTTCAACAACCGGTTTGATACACCGCCTAAAGTCTGGACACGCAACTGGATATGAAGAGGGCCGCCAGACAACAGCGTTTAACCGATACCCCAACACCCTCGGCTGCTGCAGTGTTTGAAAAGATCAAGACCTTTGCAAATGATAGTGCTATAAAGCACGTGACATTACGGAGAAAGTAATGGAATTCTTTGCCTTACATGACCAGCGGTTTTCAGTCGTGGAGGACGTCGGATTTCGTAGGCTCATACAACACGTTGAGCCGCGTTATACGCTGCCAAGCAGGCGCTAAAACTGAAGTAAAATGTTTAATATGCAGGTAATTTGTTTTAAGCGCTAGCACAGACTGATATAATTCAGTGCAGCATCTCATGTTCTGAATGAGAAGAAGTCTCTCCAGCCAGAAAGATGAACAACTTTTGTTCAAAGAGAAACCTGACTCTTTTGCTTAAATTAAAAGCAGACCTATTTAGTATGTATAGTTATGTTGTTTACAGTTAGAGGTTAGATTTAGGTTTTTTTCTTCTGTTTATGCACTGTTGTTTTGTACAGTAATGTAAAAAAAAGCAGTTAGTATTTCTTTGCACAATTTTGTTACAAAAAGAACTTCAAGAATAATATATTTAGTTTTGTTATTGTTAAAACAATTATTGCCTTGTTTTTACAAATTATTTGGTTGTCAATAAAAGTTTTATTAATACAAAAATAATATGTATATAAAATAAAATAAATAATGCCCCTCCTTGAACCGCCACCTTATTGTGGTGGAGGGGTTTGCGTGCCTGAATGACCCTAGGAGCTATGTTGTCTGGGGCTGTTGCCCCTGGTAGGGTCTCCCAAGGCAAACAGGTCCTGGGTGACGGGCCAGACAAAGAGCGGTTCAAATCCCCCTTATGATAAATTTAAAATCCAGGTCCGTGATGTCGCCCGGTATGGCGCAACCGGGGGCCCACCCTGGAGCCAGACCCGGGGTTGGGGCTCTCATGCGAGGGCCTGGTGCCCGGGTCTTGCCCCATGGGGCTCAGCCCGAACGAGCGACGTGGGGCCGATCTCCCGTGGGCTGACCACCTGCAGGAGGAACCGTAAGGGGCCGGTGCTTTGTGGATTGGGTGGTAGTCGAAGGCGGGGGCCTCGGCGACCCAATCCCCGGACATGGAATCTGGCTCTAGGGAATGTCACCTCGCTGGGGGGGAAGGAGCCTGAGCTGGTGCGGGAGGTTGAGAGATACTGACTAGAGATAGTCGGCCCCGCCTCCACGCACAGCTTGAGCTCTGGAACCCAACTCCTCGAGAGAGGCTGGACTCTCTACTACTCTAGTGTGGGCTTGCTTATAGCTCCCCAGCTCAGCCGCCATGTGTTGGACCACCACCCCAGTCTCCCGCTGTTTAAGAAGAGGGACCGGAGGGTGTGTTCCAACTACAGGGGGATCACACTCCTCAGCCTCCCCGGAAAAGTCTATGCCAGGGTACTGGAGATGAGAATTCGGCCGATAGTCGAACCTCGGATTCAGGAGGAACAATGCGGTTTTCGTCCCGGTCGTGGAACACTGGACCATCTCTATACGCTCTCCAGGTTGCTGGAGGGTTCATGGGAGTTTGCCCAACCAGTCCACATGTGTTTTGTGAATCTGGAGAAGGCATTCGACTGTGTCCCTCGCAGTGACCTGTGGGGGGGTGCTCTGGGGTCCGGGGCCCTCTGCTAAGGGCTGTGTGGTCCCTATATGACCGGAGCAGGAGTTTGGTTCGCATTGCCGGCAGTAAGTCAGATCTGTTCTCGGTGCATGTTGGACTACGGCAGGGCTGCCTTTTGTCACCGGTCCTATTCATTATTAATATGGAGAGAATTTCTATGTGCAGTCGGGGGCCGGCGGGAGCCCGGTTTGGGGACCACAGGATTTTGTCTCTGCTTTTTGCAGATGATGTTGTCCTGTTGGTTTCATCGATTCAGGACCCTCAGTGTGCACTGGGACGGTTTGCAGCCGAGTGTGAAGCGGCGGGGATGAGAATCAGCATGTCCAAGTCCGAGGCCATGGTCCTCAGCCGGAAAAGGGTGGCTTGTCCCCTTCAGGTTGGTGGAGAGCTCCTGCCTCAAGTGGAGGAGTTCAAGTATCTTGGGGTCTTGTTCACGATAGAGGG
>WNGW01000002.1:2552082-2684444 GCA_011952105.1 Coreoperca whiteheadi | reverse complement strand
GGGCACGTTCAACCGGGAGGAGGCCCCGGGGAAGACCTAGGACACGCTGGAGGGACTGTGTCTCTCGGCTGGCCTGGGAACGCCTCGGTATTCCCCCGGAAGAGCTGGAGGAAGTGTCTGGGGAGAGGGAAGTCAGGGTGTCTCTGCTCAGACTGCTGCCCCCGCGACTCGGTCCCGGACAAACGGTAGAAAATAAATGGATGGATGGATGGTTGGATGTTTTAAACAAGTTTTTTAATGAAGCCATTTTCGGTATTGGATTATGGCCACGTGCATCCAAAACTTTCGGTTTAGTTTTCGACCCAGAACTGTCATTTCGGTGCATCCCTAATTAACAGCCCTATGTGGATACTCAATTCATTGTGAGTGACAAGTAAGTGTGCTTATACATTCATAGCACAAGAGGTAAGTGAGAAATGGTTTTCTTGTAATACTGGTGAACTAACCCTTAAATGACACCTTTGTCCTCTTTCAGGAATCTAAAGTACATTTTGACATGTTTGGATATATTTTTACTACAAGACACATTAAATTCTTATGTCCAATTTCATATCCATCCTGGTGGGGATGATTACTAAATTGCTTGTTAATTGTCAGTTGTTCTATGTGCAGGTGCACCTGTGTTAAAGCAAAAGTTTTCGTGACATGCGGACCGTCCACACCGACAAAAGTGTGATCACCTCTGTTTATGCAGACAAGCAATAAAGTATAAACACTGTCCATTTCCTGTATTGGGATTTATCTGTGCTTTACAAAAGCTGAATCTGGTTTTCGGCGATTTCTCACTTTCTGTCGTTACACACAAGTGTAAATTACTGCTGGCTGTGGTTACCGGTCCAACAGACTTGAAACTTTTAATCAAAAGAGGTTGGTTAAAAAGTGCATATCAGCTTGGTGTTCAGTCAGACACTAGAAATACGTCTGCATTTTAAACATTTTGGCTCTAGTGCAGGCCTCGCTGTATATTTGTTTAGCTAATTATTAACATTAATCATCTAGTGGACATACAGCTATATGAAAATATGTTAGTTTATTGTCCTAATGTTGTTAAAAATTGGCATTAAAATAAACGTGTCCGAGTATGTGAAGCTGCTCTCAGTGGGTCTCTAGTAGTTCACAGTGGGCCTGAGCATCTTACCACTCCGTTGACAGACAGCAGCTGGTCTCCCCTCTTCAGCCCTCCTTGGCGGTCGGCCACCCCCCCAGGGATCACTCTGGAGATGTAGATGGGCGAGTTCTGCTCTTTGCCCCCCATGATGTTAAAGCCCAGACCCTCTTCTGTCTTGGGGAGCTCCACCACCCTTGGGTGGGCATGTCCCTCGCTGGCTGCAAAGGCTGCCACTGTGGCCTGGTCAGGAAGGCAACAGTATCAGCAAAAAAAGTCTTTTCCACATAAAAATGGTTATGAAAGGAGTTTAGGTACCTTTAATCTCCAGTTAAATCAATACATGTACTACACAAAGCTGTATCAAATTAAGCTAGGCTGTGAAATATAAAAGGGTTCAGACATAATGGGCCATATTTCCGTGTGGGTGCAAGCCGACAGTTTGGTATTTCCCTGACCCTGAACTCCGCTTTGTCTGTCTGTGTGGTATTGTGGTGCCCGGCGCAGAGCGCTCGCTGCACAGGAGGTCTTTATGCAGGCGATATGAGTTTGCCGGACCTTATTAATCCTGAGCTTCATGGCCTCCTTTTCAACTTTCTACAAAGAAATCAGCGGTTCATGTTTGATCCTTGAAATGCATTACAGTGCAAACACCGCTGTGTCACATTTGAAGATATGATGTGACCCTTGTGAAATACAGCAGAATTATGACGTAGCTGATGGAGCAGCATCAGATTGATGCGGCCATAGAAACGGCTTCACCGGACTACTTGTCATTATGTGTTTCTATCATCATTGTACTGATTACCAGTAAAACTCCCACCGTCGGCCTCTCGCCGCAGATTTGCGGTGCTGTGTGTTCACGTTGTGCCGCTCTGCACCACCCAGGCAACAACATGATTTCCTGGAGAAGATGACTCTTCTTTTGTTGAGCTGTCCTCTTACTTCACTGTGATTGGCTCAGCTGTTTCAGACCAATGAGGCCAGTGATGTGACTGGCTAAGAGTGTATTAAGTAATCACCACGGCCTCTGATCTATATTCCACTGCACCCAGCCTTTTCACACTTTGTTCTGCTGAACCAAATAAGCAGTTGTGCTTGGAGACGCCCACACAGTCCGCGCACCCAGGACCTACTACTTTACACTGGTTGCTGTGCTTGTGCGATTCATTTAGGGCCCAATGTCTCTAAAATAGGGGTGCACGGTGGCAGAGCGGTTAGCGCCCCCGCCTCCCACCAAGGAGATCGTGGGTTCGAATCCCGGACCAGACCACGGCCTCCCTGGGTGGAGTCTGCATGTCCTCCCCGGGTTCCTCGGTTTCCTCCCACCGTCCAAAGACATGCATTAGGTTAATTGGTGACTCTAAAATTGTCCCTAGTGGATGAATGTGTGCGTGAATGGTTGTCTGTCTCTGTGTCAGCCCTGCGACGAGTTGGCCACTGTCCTGGGTGTACCCCGCCCAAAGCCACTGGGATAGGCTCCAGTCACCCGCGACCCCCAACGGGAACAAGCGGTAGGAAATGACTGACTGACTGACATCCCAGTGTTTGTAAAATGACCAATAAATCTATCGTGTATATTCTTGAATACATTTGTTGGGATTCAGGTAGGGCAGGTTTGGTTATTAGCAGAAATATCAAAGATATTTATGAATATTAATGTTATTATGTTTAAAATTAGTTATTAGTTTGCATGTAATACCTTGGCTGTTGCCTGTGCGCGCACCTCTGGTCCTCCAACAATGTCTAGAGTGTCATACAGCTGCTCATAAACCTAAAGGACAACAGGGCAATGCACAGTTGGGTCAGACCAATATACAAGAGTAGTAAAGTGATTTACATTGGATACACAGGTGATGGACAAGATTACCACCATCCATCCATCTTCTCCCTCTTACCCGGGGCCGGGTCGCGGGGGCAGCAGTCTGAGCAGAGACGCCCAGACTTCCCTCTGCCCAGACGCTTCCTCCAGCTCTTCCAGGGGAATACCGAGGCGTTCCCAGGCCAGCCGAGAGACACAGTCCCTCCAGCGTGTCCTAGGTCTTCCCCAGGGTCTCCTCCCGGTTGGACATGCCCGGAACCCCTCCCCAGGGAGGCGTCCAGGAGGCGTCCGGGACAGATGCCCGAGCCCCCCCGGAAGAGCTAGAGGAAGTGTCTAGGGAGAGGGAAGTCTGGCCGTCTCTGCTTAGACTGCTGCCCCCGCGATAAGCGAAAGAAGATGGATGGATGGAAACAAATGGGCTTGAGCACCCCCGATATTTTTGCCCCCATACCTCCGTAACACTCAGCTGTACATCCGTACCTCTCTGATGGCGGAGCAAAATTTGCTCTGTAAGACTCTCTGCAGGGCCTGCAGTTTGGGAGGAGGCAGCTCACCACTCCGCTGCAGCCGGTCCAGCAGCTCGATCACCCTGCACACATCTAACACACATAAAACACAAACAAGGCTGGATTACCAACAGGGGAAAGCAGGCAACACTTTCTCACGGCCCCAGATCCTCAGGGGGCCCCACAGACCCGGATTAACACAGTGTGGTTCCCTAGGTTGACCACACTTGAAGTGCCCCCCTCCTCCCACTTTACACCTAAATTAGTGCAATTTACTATGGGAATAAAGACCACAGATTTACATACATTTATAGTTAAAGTACACATCGCCTACTACAGAAAAATGTAAGACCCAACCAAAAACCTTACACCATAGATAGACATGGGCCTACAAATACCATACTAGCCCTTACACTGATGGTCAAATCTGAATGCAACTCACATCGAAATGCAACACGTCAAGCTAAATAACATTATTTCCATCATAAATGGTCTGTATAAGGCCTACATGAAAAACCATTACAGAGTATAACTAAAAAAAATCATATAACCCCATAGACCACATAAGGTAAGCCCGATAACAACTGTCGCAAGAAACCATTTCAACAACCGAATGATCGTAAAGCACCAGGTGAGGTGATGTGATGGTATAGGGCATAGCACATTGAGACAATGTATTGCAATGTGTAGACTGTTAGAAATGATGGTTGTTTTGTTGTTCTGTTGTTTTTATAAACTGAAATTAAAGGAATGATAACAGAATAGTGATTTGATTTTTGTTTAGAAATCCAAAACAAAGGGGCATTTTTGGTTTTCCTGGTCAGAAACGGCAGATACAGCATCTATAAAGGACTTGATTTTCCTTTTCGCCTTTGTAAAATGGAAAATTAAATGTATTAACTAATGTATGAACCGTAGCACTCAGGCATACAAAGGTGTACTTATTCCATACAGACAGGTGCATCACTAAAATTGTCTTTGAACATTCTATCAGCAATAAAGTGTAGTACTATTATTACTAAAATAAACAGCATCTGTCTCCCTCCTCTCCTCATTTGTCGATGTCTGTTTATGAAAAGAAAAGAAAATGACCAAAACATACAGTGACATTACAAGCATCACACCCAATTGCAATTCTTTTTCTTTACATATATAGTATCAATGGTTAATTTTGTACCTGTTTGAAATCATTCCAGAAAACAATATATATAGAAAATTTGACAAATATTTTAAAAGTCTAGTCGTTATCTTAATCATTTGGTGCAAGGCAAATTGGCTGGTGCCCCCGGACACTCACCAAATGCCATATACAGTATGGATAAGCTGGCCCAGGCCAGGTTTACTGTGTGGCAATTGCAATTACTGTTAGGCAACTACGTTTAAGCAGTTTGATTAATTGCATATAATAACTGAAGGAAAATAACAACTAAAATGTAAAGAGCGTTTGGGTTGCTCCTACCTAATCATGAGGGCCTGTCTGTTAGTGGGGCCCTATGTCAAGATCCGGTTTTACTACATTATGTATTTCAGGTGTTATTATGCTAGGAGGCAGCATTTCTGTGATAAGTAAAATGATCACAAACTTTCTGACACAGTAAACCTTGACCAGGGTATTCTGGCAGAGGAATACTGCTTAGAATCTTGGGCCCCGGCAAAAGGGTTGGGGGGAAACAATTATGTGTATGTCGCCCTACTGCTCATTTTTTGCCCTATAGCAGCCAGACTGAAACGCAGTGTTTTCTCCTAAGCCCTGATGGTTCCTCTTTAGTGCTGCACTGTGCACATGAGACAATTTAAAGTACATGTCAAATTAATCATAATTTGGCATGAGCTGCACTTTTTGCGTATTTAAAATCTGAGCTCGTATTATATTTAATATGTGTGATATAATGTGTAAAGCTAATAAACAACAGCTCATGACAATAGGCTCATAGTAAGAAACTTTAAAAAATGTGTACCATTTGTTCTCATTTTAAATAAATCAAAAAATGGAGACCAGAAATCAGTCTGTTAAAAAGAGTTCAGATAGAATAGGCTAAAGACTTTTCTCTTTGATAAAGCTTATAGTTAGGGCTGGCTCAGGAGAGTCCTGAACCATCCCTTAGTTATGCTGCTATAGGCCTAGACTGCCGGGGGACTCCCCATGATGCACCTCTCTCTCTCTTCCCCTCTGTCCTCCTCTCCATCCCATAGATGCATGTCACTAACTCGACTTCTTCCCTCTCCCGGAGTTTAGTGCTTTCTCGTCCCTCTCCTCTCTCTCACTGTCACTTTCAGCAGGTATTTCAGCCTCCGGAGCTGCAGACTCTGGATCTGTGATTGCCGTACTCAACAACCGCAGCTATAATTATTACTAGTCCTTATATTATCATTACTATTTTATTAATATTACCACCACTACTACTATTATTTTTTTTAATTCTATGTGGAAGTTGCATGGTGCTACGGTTTGCTCTCTTACCTCCTGCCCAAACTGAGTCGGGTTCTGCCTCTTAAAGGAAGTTTTTCCTTGCCACTGTTGCCAAGTGCTTGCTCACGGTGGGAAGTGTTGGGTCTATGTAAATAATATTATAAAGAGTACGGTCTAGACCTGCTCTATAGGAAAAGTGCAGTGGGCTAAATTGTGTTGAGCTGCAAGGTCCTACACAGCAAAGGTCGTTCTACATGTCAGACCCTAGCGGAATTTAAACCGTTTTATCTAGAAGTCATATTATCGTATTGTCAAAGGCACGTCTGAAACTACAATTCGATGTAGGCTACAGCTAGTGAGCAGGAGCATGGTAGCCTGAAGGATGTCAACAATGAACTGGTACAGCTAACGACATTTACTACACGAAAGAAACGAACCGGCCCGAGCTACTGGTCACGCGGAAGGCCGAACCCTTGCCAATATGTGCAGGCTCCTACGAATATCTTCGACCTACAGAGAGTTGACTTTATTGTAACACAAATGACAAATACTCCGTTTCGATCAAAACCCTCATTTTTGCCATCATTGAGTCATTTAAGACGAACTGACGGTGCATACGTGGCACCCTTGAAACCCTTTACGGTTAGCCGCAGAATGCTAGCGCCACATTATGGCGACGCTGCGCGCGTACGTTACCTCTCTCCAGGCAGAGCGGCTCTGTCATGGCCGCCATATCGGCTTCCTTGGCAGGGTGGTAGTAAGAGGACATCATTCTGAGCTCCTGATTTACACTACGTAGACGGGCAGAAAATCTGGTTCACAGCAATACGTGGTCCATCTTTTAAGAGGACATGGTCTGCAGACTGTAGATGAGCAGACGATTTAGTAAGGGCCGAGATGCAGGACTGAGGACCCGGGACCAGGCGGTACAAGCAGGCGCGGCAGCTTCACGACGCCTCCGGTGCGCGACTCTCTGTTTCAGCATCTTCTGCGCACGTCCTAAATACTCCCACTGCGCAGATTCAGAGCACTGACGCTAAATAACTACACATGTATATCATTTCCGTAAGTGGCAAGCATTTCCATTGGTGAAAAACTCTTAATCCGACAATAAAGAGGAAGTAATCATTTACACTCATTTCGCTATTTTGTTACATTTGTAAAGAGCCAATCTAACTACATTGTTCATAACATGCTGCAGAGTTTTAGTTCTTGTACATCCGTGTCACTGCCCATTCATGCAGTATCAAACTCAGACTGGAGACTTGACATTAGTTAACCCTGCCAATCTAACATGCAAACAGCAGACATAATTAAAAAGGTTTTATTCCAGAATGAATAAACAGAACAGCCCTCAATTGGTACACAACACTACATTTCCTTCCATTTCACAAACATTGAATAGAAATTGGTCACTGGGTCCAAATGAGCATACCATCTAACTGCTTTATGAATCTGGAAATAAAAGACAACACAATTTACCCATCTAAAAAACAAATAGAGCTCGAGTTTATACAGTTGATCCAAAGCTAAATGGGGGGGGGGCATACCTAGCTTGAATTACTAAAGTAATCTGATAACATTTAGTGGCACGGATTAGTTGGGCAATGCAGGAAAGCTGCGACTTTAGTGAGATCAAATCAGTTATGTGCATCAACTGTGCGTGCAACAATATCAAGTGGAATATTTCAACAGATTCTTGACAGATAGGAGGAAAGCTAGCTAGACATCAGGTATTGAGGAAGCCCTGACATCATTTAGGCTTCCTGTGCCTTGGCAGAAGGTTAAGGGCCAAGTTAAAGTATAGTATGAAACAACTTATTTATGAGTGGGAATCTGCTGGAAGAGGGGCCATCTCAGTACTCGTCTCCTGGTGCCTCCATCTTGTAACCATTCTCACTGGAGCCATAGCCGTCAGCCGATGGCACTGACTGCTGGTCCATCATCCCATCCTGACTGTACTCCTCGATGTGTGGTGGTGCTCCTCCCTCATCCTCATTGCCCACGTCGTCTTGGGGACCCATGTCATCTCGTAGAGAGCCGTGGCGCTCCTCTCTGCGCTCCCCCCTGTCTCTCTCCCCGCGCTCTCTCTTGTGCTCCCTGTCTCTGTCCCGTTCTCCCCTGCGCCTGTCTCTGTCCCTGTGGCTGCGCCTGCGGTCCCTGTCCCTTTCTCTGTCCCTGTCTCTACGCTCCTCCATGCCCTCACCCACTTCTCCTTCATGTTCCTCCAGGATCCGCTCCCCACCCTCAGGGGCGCCGTCTCCCTGGCTGACCTCCTCTCCATCCAGCCCCTTGCCTCTCTCCCTGTCTCTCTTGCGATCCCGGCTCCTGCTCCTTCTCTTCCGTTCACGACTCCTCTCCCTACTCCTGCTGTCTCCACCCACTGCCCCCCCACGTTCCCTCTCTCTCTCTCGACGCCGGTTACTACCACTACCACTGCCGTCCTCTCCTGCCGCAATCGGTCTCTCTCGCTCCCTCTCTCGGGAACGAGTACGCCGACGGCGTTCACGGGATCGGGACCTTCTGCGTTCTCTGTCCTTGTCCCGGTCACGCTCCCGGCTGCGCTCCCTACGCTCTCCACGGTCCCGATCACTATGAGCAGTCAAAGTGAAGAAAGTTATACACAGCAGTACACAATTTTATACCAAACGACAGGTCTTCCCTGAAAGTACTCACCCCCCCAGGGGGCGATCATCGTAACGTGATGCATCATCTCGGCCCGAGTGCTTGATGTTGACATCAGCTCCACCTCTCCTAGTGCCACCCAATCCACCACCTGGTTAGGAAAAACAAGCAAAATAGAAAGTCAAATGATTTAAGTGAAAACCCTCAGGCGTTTTGACACAAGTTGAGCTGTAGTACCCTCGAAACCTGCAACTAAACCCTACATTTGTTTTGCGTTTCCACCCCAGACAGTACTCAAAATGTAGGCAGGGTTGGCTTTGGGGCTAACCCCTTTCACTTTTCCAGCAGTCAGGAAACAGACGAGACTGTTTATGGTCTTCAGAAGCTGCCACATTTGTTAACTGACGCACTGTACATTGACAAACTACTGCTGACCTCTCTCTCTGTCTGTTTAGGAGCCAAGCATTGTTTGAGTAAAGGCTGCTGGCATGAAGTCAAATTGTGGGCAGCGACTATTTAATGTAAGCCTCTAAATAATTGAAGTTAGCCTATCATGAGGATTCAAACCGCAAAGTGGTAGAACCCTATTGAGTTTATCATTATTATTAGGGGTTCAAGCTTCAAAGGGGCTGAACCCCTATTGTGTTTGAGCCTTTGTGGCAGACAAATAAACATGAACCGGCACAAATTTCTGTGACCTGGAAGGAGCTGGGCCCAATAACTGGAAGTGATGTGGATATGCTTCCACAGAAATACGTGCTGCAATCAGCCACATGGGGGTGCTGTAATTAAAGCCCAAAAATAGCAATTTCGAATAGGACACGCCCCTCACACCAAAGGACTTGAAATTTCTTTCCCAGGTCCAGCTCAATGTGCTCAACAAAAAATCCACTTGGACCACTAAAGTCAGCCTAACTAGATTTTCCACCATTCTGAAAAACAGTTTACACCTTCTAAAGCGTAGCTCCCATTCATCATTGGATGAATCTTATCGAAAGTTGTATAAAACCTTATCTTATTTAGCTTTCAAGATATTGACCAATGAACTTCAAAAAATGGGTGTGGCTCAAAAGGTAGACCTAAATGACTACTTAGTAAAAACGTCGGGGCACCACCCTTTCTAACGAAGGGAAATAATATGTCTCATAAAACACACAAAACTATAAACTATCGATTTGGAACAAAGGTTAACAACTAACCAGAATTATCATTAATCCCTAGTAGGTGAAGAATTTGGATTTCAACATAGAAGAGGTTGGCAAATTATTACCTCTTGTGAGACATTGAAGAGACCAGCATAATTGTACACAAATATAAAAAAACAAAAAACAAAAGCAAAAACACAAATTAATACTAACGCTATATACATTAACTGTATATAGCTGTAAAATGGCGTGCCCCTGTATGACTGGCGTGCACCAGCCGACGTGGTCAGAACAAGAAAAATGTGAGCAGGAGCTTCAAGTTCCTCTCTGCCCGTTTGTGTTGTGTTTAAGGCAAAATTATTAGCCAATTACTGTAAGCTAACAGTGCCAAGTTTGAAAAGAGGACAGCTAGTTGCATGCAAGACCTGATGTCTGTGTGAACATAACAAACTTAGCATGTGGGTTAGGTTTAACCTAACAGATAAAACAAACAACACCTCAGAAAAACACATCGGTACATGTACATCCAACTAAACAATCCTGTACTTCGTGAAGTACCCTGTCTTTTATTGATCTTTATTTTATGTTAAAGATCAATGCATGTCCTGGTGCACGTGGCACCAGGACACCCTAGGTCGGAGGTCGATGATCGACTTTGTGGTTGTTTCATCTGACCTCCGGTCGTATGTCTTGGACACTCGGGTGAAGAGAGGGGCGGAGCTTTCAACTGATCACCACCTGGTGGTGAGTTGGATCCGATGGCGGGGGAGGAAGTTGGACAGACTTGGTAGACCCAAACGTACTGTGAGGGTCTGCTGGGAACGTTTGGCAGAGTCTCGAGTCAGAGAGATCTTCAACTCCCACCTCCGGCAGAGCTTCAACCAGATCTCGAGGGAGGCTGGAGACATTGAGTCTGAGTGGACCATGTTCTCCACATCTATTGTCGACCCGGCTGCTCGGCGCTGTGGCCGCAGGGTCTCCGGTGCCTGTCATGGTGGCAATCCCCGAACCCGGTGGTGGACCCCGGAAGTAAGGGATGCCGTCAAGCTGAAGGAGGACTCCTATCGAGCCTGGTTGGTTCGGGGGAGCCAAAAGTAGTATTGCAGCCTACACCGTAAGAGTTATGGAAGGGAAATGCACAGGGAGGTATAGACACACCTCAGACTCCAAAAATACCAGCAGTGCAGTGCATTTAAGCGCTATAATGCATTTGTAAACGTGAAAAATGTGAAGTACCCCTAGGCCGCAAGTCCGATCTGCATGCAATTTTGTACATACAATCAATGTACGCTCATGATCAAAAAGTATTAAAAGAATTGATACTCCAAAAAATGTCAAGTTACAAAATGAACTTCCTATAGGTTGCAGTGAAACATATCTCCACATGGGATCAGATGTACACTATTTGCTCTGTGTAAAGAGGCCCTCCTTTATCTGGTGGCAGCTGATAAAAATACCCAACAGCTATAAGAGAAACATTGCCAAAGGGAGAAAAATCAAAACAGCCCATTGTTGAATTTGTTGTAGTCTGCCAAAAGTTTGCGATCAACCGTGGTAGTTTAATCTATTACCAAAATGATTTTTACCTCCCTTAGAGGTTTATATGGCAATGAAGTATTATCAGTCACAAAGCTGTTGTGTATTGTTGTAGCATTAATGTGTTATGCAGCCACACCAGTAGGAGCAATTAGTAAAACATGAATATTATGTTGAAGGAAGCTGCACCAGGGGCCATCCACAACTTTTGCCAATGGAAATGCAAAAATAACTGTTCTAATGAGTAAATCTGAAGTGCTTGGTAGAATCGCCACTTTAGAGAGTCAAGACTGGTTGCTGAAGGTAACCTATCCACCGATGGACCCTTCTGACCTGCAGTCAAGCTGTGTTCAGAAAAACACCAGCATTGAGTCACAAAGCAAACAAGGCTGCGATGTGTTGCTAATGCTAAGAAAATACAAACCCGGAAATTCGAAGGCTTTTCCAATTATGGCAAAGTCTCAAACTTCTGACAGCATTGTGTTTTGTTACAGATCAGCAGTCGATTGTCAGATCTGGGCTAGCTGCTCTTTAGCACAGAGAAAGTACGAGGTCTCACTCTGCCACTACTTCCTGGTACCACAAATGTCACCCAGTCATTCCCTTCTTTGGATTAGGAAGACTAGGCGCTACAATGGCATATTGCTGCCATACTGTTTATTAGTGTTCCTTTCGACATTTTTTCTACACACACACACACAATACTCAACAGATAATCCATCATTTTAGTCCAGTTATCCAGGTTGAGTAAAGTCCGCAGAGTAAAAGGTTTCTCCAGCAGCTCCCAGGTCTTTGAACAGCTTCCTCCTTTGAAGTGAGGGACTGTACCATAATGTGTATTGAATTCTCTTTGTTAAAATGGACTCCATTAAATTTGTATTGGTATCAAAGTCATAGTATGAGCATCTAAAATTTCCCAGTAGGGCTGGACGATACGGTTAATAATAATAAAATCATGTTGAGATTAATTTGACAGATATTACAGTATGATACTAGATTAGTGAGAACACCATTTCCATCAAAATTTTACTTTTTTAAACTTTTTATTTATGCAGGTTAGTTTAATTTTCCACAAAGAACAGGTAAACAACTAGTAGGGTACAACAAATATAAGGTTCCCATTCGCTTCATTCTTTTCAGTGGGTTACATAATATGACCATTTCCTCCATCGTTGTTTACATTTGTAAGCCTTCAATCTCAGGTCATCAGTCATTTTTTCCATTACATAAAGTTCCTCCATGATGGTCCTCCACTGGTCCAGTGTCAAAGGCTCACTTTTCAACCAGTTCCTTGTTATTACTTTCTTGCTGGCTATCAGCATCACTTTGAACAGGTATTTGTCTTCCACTCCAATGTCATCTTTAGTAAACAGGCCCAGATACAGAGCCCGTGGGTCATTCGGTATTTTGTAACCAGGAATTTCCTCCATTGCTGTTACAATTAATTTCCAATAGGGGCGCAGTTTTGTACATGTCCAAAACACATGGGAATGATTGGCATCGACATCCCCAGCGTCTCCAACACTGTTGGGGGATTTTCAACTGTTTGCTTTTAATGTGTGTGGTGTAATAAAGTATCTCATCAGATTCTTCCAGCCAAATTCTCTCCATTGTCTGGAGCTAGTAGATGTGTGTTGCAAGAGGCAGAGCGAATACCAATCATTCTCTGACAGTTTAAGTTGCAGTTCTGCTTCCCATTTCTGTTTAATGTTTAGGGAATCAGAACTATTACAGTTTTATAGACATTTGTACAATCTGGATACAATTTGAGGGTAATTGTCTGTATGCCCCTGCAAACATATCTATTAATTCACTGCCCTCTTGAGAAAGGTGATTTTCAATATCCACATTATAAAAATGCCTTAATTGGAAATGCCTAAATAAATCAGAGTGTTTCAGGTCAAGTTCCCTTTTCAAGTTTTCAAAGGACGTTAATGTACACACGGCAGTGATTCCCTTGTCAGTCCATCTTGTAAATGTGCTTTCTGACCACTTCTGAATTTTGGAGAGTACAATGGCCAGATCAGCAATTTGGATTCCCCCTCAATTTTGCACTTGTTCACTACTTCCCACCAAATCTTAATTGTTGTATCAACAATAGGATTTGGTTCTATAGTGTATTTTCACGACACGTCATCAACCTGGAAGTCAGCCATATTGGCGATACTGAACGTAAACAATGCCACTGAACCAAACTCGCAAACTTTTGCTGATTATTTCTGCTAAAAATGGTCAATTATTGTCCTGTTTTAGGCCGTACTAATCGGTCAGACCGGGAAAAACATTTGAAGTGTTACATACTGCCAAAAGTATTAACAAATCAAGGAGAAGAGTGCAAAACACTGAGGAAAGAAGGCGTCTGTGGTTGGCCAAACTGAACCAGGATTTCAAGGGAAAGAATCTTGACAACATTCGCGTTTGTAGTTCTTATTTCTTGTCAGCTAGGTGAAATATTAGGCTACTATCCTAACAAATTTTGTATTTTAAAAGTATACTCTCATATTTATAATATGTTGCTGTTTGTTATTTCTTTCTAAAAATCAGACTCTAATCGCACTTCTTAACCTTCTCCAGTAGTACAAGACCTGCATATTTTCTGTAAAATGTTACTGAAATTTAGTTAATGGTACTATATTTATTATTACTGTATTCTAGGTAAAAGATCTGACCTGTATACGGTATCGTGCGTTAATATGAACGGAAAACAAGGACCACGATCACCTGAGGACTCACTAACATCAATGTCGTGTGAATCGAACCCAGCAGAAACATAAGGATGCTGCTGCCCATTCTTTGCTTCTTTTTTTCATGGTTTAGACCTAATGAATTAGTAGAAATGAGTCTTCAGTGGTGTATTAACCGTGCAAGCCATGCTTATGTTTACATCAGAGTATCTCCAATATGGCCGCACATCCAGGTAACTGACCAAACCGTGACGTAGGCGCAAATCCTCTATAGGTCGAGTAGAGGTTTTCTCTCCTAGTCGCCTTTGTGGTTGGCATGTGCCATAGTTAAGCTCAATGCATTTCCATTTGGAGTAGTATGCTGATGAACACCAATGAACTATATATCTCAACTGGGCAGCTAGGAAATGGTCTTTAAAATTTGGAAGGGCTAGTTGTCCTCTTTTTTTTTTCTAGCTGTAGATTTTTTAACTTTACCCTTCGTCTTGCCCCCTTCCAAATAAATCTACTCACTTGTTTATCCCATCTCCCAAATTGAGTATTAGGTATATATACTGGCAGTGAAGTGAACAAATACAATAATCTGGGCAACACATTCATTTTTAATCACTTCTATCCTTGAACTCAGATCCATAACCAGTGTTGCCCATTTTGTCAAATCCTTTTGTATAGCTTCATTAATTTTAATATAATTAACCTCATAATGTGTTTAGTTGAGTCAGTTGGATTATAATTTATACAAAGAGCTTGGGTCTTTGAAATATTTAGCTTATACCCTGATTTCCCTCTATGTTCTTTTAGTAGCGTTAAAAGTTTAGGAAACGTATAGTCCCGATTGCAGAGATATATTATATCGTCCGCAAATAGACCTATCCTATGTTCTTTCTTAGGTACTGTGATTCCTTTCAGTTCCTTACATTGTCTCATACACTGGGCTAAAGGCTCTATAAACAAGGCAAAGAGGGAGGGGTTCAAACAGCACCCCTGCCTTGTCCCTCTGGAGAGCTCAAATCTGTCTGTTAGGTCACCATTTATTTTAATTCTGGCCTCTGGTTTATTGTACAAGGCCTGTATACATTTAATGAAAAGTTCCCCAAAACCCATTCTCTTCATAGCCACAAAAAGAAAGTTCCAGCTGACTATCAAAAGCCTTTTCAGCATCTAGACTTACTAAGACTGCAGGAATGCTCTGCTTGTTTACTTCATTAATTATGTGTGCGCCGAATGTTATCTTGTGTTTGGCGACCTTTTATGAAACCCGTCTGGTCCTCATCCATCAGGTCTGGTAGGAAGGATTTCAATCGTCTGGCGATTATAGACGTAAATGATTTATAGTCAACATTCAATATGGAGATTAGGCGGTAGGACTCACATAGCTCCTTATTTTAACCTTCTTTTGGTATGACTGATATAATGGTCTCTTTCCATGAAGGGGGACATATTGTGTTTGAGTGTCCAGTTGAATGATTCCAACAGTAAAGGGGCTAGGTCTTCTTTAAAAGCTTTATACCATTCATTAGGATAGCCGTCACTCCCTGGGCTTTTGTTGCTTTTCAATCTACTGATGGCCTTTTCAAGTTCGTTTTTGGTAATGGGTGTGGTTAATGATTCATTTTGAGAGGTTCCTATGGAGGGGAGGTCTAATTCAGCTAAATAATGTACAATTTCTTTTCTATCTACTTGTTCAGATTGATTATATAGGGATTTATAATTGTAAAATATATTTTGGATTTTCTCAGGTTCATATTTTATGTCTTTGCTATCTGGGTCTCTGATTTTGTTAATTGAGTTCCGTATTTGCTGTGATCTTAATCGTTTTGCCAATATTTTAGTTGCTTTGGGGCCTGATCCATAAAAGGTTTGTTTCGAGAATCTCAGTTCCTTTGCAGTCTCCTCATTTGCCAATTCGGATAATTGTTTTCTAATGCCTCTTATAATTCCAGCCAAGTCTTCACTCCTATCTGTATGCTGTTTTTCTAATTATCTCAGTTTTTGTTCTAATCCAGCCTGTAATGTCTTTTTCTTTTTATGAACGTGTGTTAACCTTGATATAAGGTTTCCTCTCATCACTGCTTTGACCGTGTCCCATAATATTGTTGGCTCTATTTGTCCATCTTTGTTATCTGTTATACAGTCCTGAAACTCTTTTTGGATTTCTTGCACCGCGGTTTCATTGTTAATAATACTAACATTCATTTTTAATAATGTTTTTTTCGGGCTGTTAAGGTGTATGGTTAAGTATATAGCATTCTGATCTGATACATCTGCTATTCCGGTTTTACAGTCTATTTCCTGGTGTTCTATAGTGTTCATTTGAAAGTAGTCAATCCTAGAATGCACCTTATGAGCAGCTGAATGATGCGTATAGTCCCTTTCTAATGGATCACTCAGGCCTGCATCCTTTATTAGTCTATTAAGGTCCCTGGATTTAGTGTTTTTATATCTTTTAGTACTTGTTGTGCCCTCAGTATAATTTAAGATTGTGTTCCAGTCACCTCCACATATCAAAATCCCCTCACTCATCATCGTTATTTTGTCAAACAATAAATTAAAGAATGTTTTGTCTTCCTCCGGGGGTGCACACACATTAACTAATGTGACAACGGTATTATCAATCCTCCCTTTTACAATTACATATGTACCATATATACAGTGCCTTGCGAAAGTATTCGGCCCCCTTGAACTTTGCGACCTTTTGCCACATTTCAGGCTTCAAACAAAGATATAAAACTAATTTTTTGTGAAGAATCAACAACAAGTAGGACACAATCATCAAGTGGAACGAAATTTATTAAATATTTTAAACTTTAACAAATCAAAAACTGAAAAATTGGGCGCACAAAATAATTCAGCCCCTTTACTTTCAGTGCAGCAAACTCTCTCCAGAAGTTCAATGAGGATATCTGAATGATCCAATGTTGACCTAAATGACTAATGATGATAAATACAATCCACCTGTGTGTAATCAAGTCTCCGTATAAATGCTCCTGCACTGTGATGGTCTCAGAGGTCCGTTTAAAGCGCAGAGAGCATCGTGAAAAACAAGGAACACACCAGGCAGGTCCAAGATGCTGTTGTGAAGAAGTTTAAAGCTGGATTTGGATACAAAAAGATTTCCCAAGCTTTAAACATCCCAAGGAGCGCTGTGCAAGCGATAATATTGAAATGGAAGGAGTATCCGACCACTGCAAATCTACCAAGACCTGGCCGTCCCTCTAAACTTTCAGCTCATACAAGGAGAAGAGTGATCAGAGATGCAGCCAAGAGGCCCGTGATCACTCTGGATGAACTGCAGAGATCTACAGCTGAGTTGGGAGACTCTGTCCATAGGACAACAGTCAGTCGTATACTGCACAAATCTGGCCTTTATGGAAGAGTGGCAAGAAGAGAGCCATTTCTTAAAGATATTCATAAAAAAGTGTCGTTTAAAGTTTGCCACAAGCCACCTGGGAGACACACCAAACATGTGGAAGAAGGTGCTCCGGTCAGATGAAACCAAAATTGAACTTTTTCGCAACAATGCAAAACGTTACGTTTGGCGTAAAAGCAACACAGCTCATCACCCTGAACACACCATCCCCACTGTCAAACATGGTGGTGGCGGCATCATGGTCTGGGCCTGCTTTTCTTCAGCAGGGACAGGGAAGATGGTTAAAATTGATGGGAAGATGGATGGAGCCAAATATAGGACCATTCTGGAAGAAAATCTGATGGAGTCTGCAAAAGACCTGAGACTGGGTTGGAGATTTGTCTTCCAACCAGACAATGATCCAAAACATAAAGCAAAATCTACAATGGAATGGTTCAAAAATGAACATATCCAGTTGTTAGACTGTCAAAGTCCAGACCTGAATCCAAACGAGAATCTGTGGAAAGAACTGAATACTGCTGTTCACAAATGCTCTCATCCAACCTCACTGAGCTCGAGCTGTTTTGCAAGGAGGAATGGGCAAAAATTTCAGTCTCTCGATGTGCAAAACTGATAGACATACCCCAAGCAACTTACAGCTGTAATCGCAGCAAAAGGTGGCGCTACAAAGTATTAACTTAAAGGGGCTGAATAATTTTGCACGCCCAATTTTTCAGTTTTTGATTTGTTAAAGAAGTTTGAAATATCCAATAAATTTTGTTCCACTTCATGATTGTGTCCCACTTGTTGTACAGTTTTATATCTTTATGTTTTCAGCCTGAAATGTGGCAAAAGGTCGCAAAGTTCAAGGGGGCCGAATACTTTCGCAAGGCACTGTATCAGAATGTTCCTCAGTCATTTCAAAGTTAACAGTGTTCGAGATTAGGGTAATAACACCTCTTCTTCTGCTATTCTTGTGTGAGCTACAGAAGGAATTTATGTAACCAAGCTTTTTACATTTCTTATGCTCTTCATTTGACATATGAGTTTCTTGTATGAATATCACTTGCATTTTATCCCGTTTCAATTTTGTTATCAACCTGCTCCTCTTTATCGGGTTGCCCAGACCGTTTACATTTATTGACTCAATTCTCAGTTTGTGACTCACTCATGCCCATAAGTATATTGTTGCCGTAGACCCCACTGAAGAACAGGAACACAACAAATGACAATATTAAAGAAAGAAGAACCATGGTACATAGAATTCCAGTCACTTCTACACTTTGGGAAAAGTGTCTCTCCCATCCGGGTCCCGTTGGCAGGCCTAGGGTAGTCCCCCCATAAGGGGGGGGGCCCTATGTAGGGTTTGGAAACTGCTTCCATCCTAATTGTCCAACTTCTTAACTCCTTCTCTGGTGCTGCTCCTCCAGTCCTCTGAAACGCCATCAATTTTTCTTTTGCCCTCTGCGCAGTCGAGGCTCTGTGCTCATGCCATGGCCGCGTCTCCCGCTGCCATCCCAGGGACTTCTGTAATCAGGTCTCCATGGCATCTTCTGCAGTAGCCGTTGCAGGGACCTCCACTTCCAAGCCACGCTTCGTGTGCACTGCTGTATATCCTGACGCAGCTCTCCCAATGGATTCGCATGCTCGTGCACGGTTTTTGGAAATGAACACCTCTTTCCTTCAGCACTTTCTTAATTGCTTGATAGGTCATGCTTTTTTGGGGCAATTTCAGTAACAGTTGTGGTCAAAATAAATGTTTCTTCCATTTAACTGAATGCGCCCCTTCTTCCACGCTTTTTTGAGGTTTATTTCTTTTGTAGTAAATTCTTGGAAATTTAATCTGTCTCGGGGTAGCGTTGGGTCGAGGCTTGGCTGCAAAGGTTCACTGGATTTTAAGATGTAAGTCCACTGGTAAAGGTAACTCACGCTTGAGGAGGTCTGTCCCAAATTGCGCCACCGACTTCCCTTCCTCTCCTCCTACTCCGAAAAGGCGAATGTTATTCCTTCGGGATCTGGATTCGAGGTCGGTCAGTTCGCTTTGAGTATTCCTCTGTTCCTTAATGCACTCAGTCAGCACTTTGGTCAAATCCAGTGTCATGTCCTCAACACGACCCCCGCTTCTTCCATTCTTTCAGTCAGACTTCTCATTTCCTCCGTCATATTGTCGAGTTTATTACCCATCTCCTGGCGCAGTTTGTTAATGTACTTTCTCAATTTGTCATTGTCCTCCTTCAGTTCAGACTTAAGCGTTTCTATTGCTTCCAATATTGCGCTCGACGTTTTGCTAGTTCCGTCCGGGTTCGTGTTAGCTTGTACTGCTAAGTTGCTAGCTCTTGTCGCAGTTATTGATTCATCTCCTTTAGGCATTTTGCATCTTCATGGCCTTTAATGTTTTAACCCCTCGCGGATGCTTACTTTACTCTAACAATGGGTATTATTTCAGCAAGTTTTAATGGGTATTTCCATCAATCTCAGAGCGGTCACCGTGCACGTCTTTCTCTTTACGCCATCAAAAGTCCTCAAAATTGTACTTTTAACTGAAACTATTAAATTCATGATGTGACATTTGTTGGGGTCTGTTCCAAACAAACATGTTTTTTTCCATCTAGAAAAGGGCATCTCTGCACTACAGTACCACATTATAATGCTTTTTTGTCACTCATTTTACAAAAATGCAAAAAGTTTCTGAGAGGCCAGAAACTGCCAACTACTTTGTATCTGTATGTAAGGCCCATTTTGCATGCTTTCTGGCACTGGACGCTGCTAACGCGTGTACACCCGCAAACCTCTGCAATTAGGTACGCGGCAATGACGACATGCAGCCACTGTAAAACAAGATCTTTACAAATTTGGCAGTAAATAATCACTCATGTAAATATATTCGGGCTGCCCCTTAAATGTCGAGGACTCAATTCATGGGTTTGGGAAGCCTAATCATTTTGTCAAAATACCGCACTTTTTAGCTGCATCATTGTACACAGAGCAATGCGGGACAGCAGCATGGCAGGCTATTCACTTTCACAAACGTTTATAGAATCTTAACATAAAAAAGGGAGCTCACCTAGCCTGCGAGGATGCCATCCTTTGACAGTGCGCCCTCGTTCCACGTCCACCAACACCCTTCTACCATCAATCTTCTTCCCATCTGCATGCTTGTAGGCGGCTGGAGAGAAGGAACGGGGAGAAGGAAGGCAAGAGGTGAGATAGGAGTATGACTGTGTCAATGGCCAACGAAACAAACAGTGCATTATTATACTGACCAGGAGCAGGCGAGGCCGAGATGGCTGCTCTCTGGGTAAAAGCCGAAGGATAATGGGAGTAGACTTCCTTCCACCCGATGAGTGATTGATACGTTACATTTTTAACTGCATCATTTAAACTATCTAGCTTTCAATAACAGTGGTGTTGAAAAGTGTATATTGTAGTCATTTAAAGGGGTCCGGGTTATCTTAAGGATAATCATGCAGATTTTACTTCCAATTTTCTTGGGGTGCGGCCTCTATAAATATATTAATTACCACTGAACAAGCAGAGTGACAAGTTACTCAGATCGGTAAATCCTCAATCTCTAACAGGTTTGACAGTGACAAACATTCAAACCGCAGTTAGTGTGACACATTGTCTTAAATCAGCTGTTTACAGTGCATTTACTAAACTTAACCCAACCTGCTGGGACAGTTGATATTATCCTAAACTATCTATCATAAACCGTATGTAGTGTATTCACTACCAGGGACAAATATGATTTTCCAGTTTGCTTACAGGTAAAATGTTATTTCTTGAAAATCAAAATTAGCTATCATGGCAATAAAGCACATCTGTTTTCACTTATTCAGAAACCTAGAATTGAAACAAAGTTCTGACAATTGATTTTGACCTTTAATATGCTTTAAAATGCTTAATAAGTTAGTGATTATACACACACACACACACACACACGTCACTGGTCAGGCAAATTAAATTAATGTAGCACTATTAACAGTACAAGATTTTCAAACAAATATGATATGACAGTAGACTGTTGCAGTGGCTTTAACCTGCTGAAACCTTTTAAAAGCTTCATGAGAGAGCAACATGATGGAAACAACCAAGAGTAAAGCACTTTCGTCAACAAGGAGTCTCCAGCATTTGGCATATTTCCAAACCTCGTGTACATTCACTGTCCCACACCTCATCCCATTATACCACACGAGTCTTTTGATCCATCTTGTATGATGGAAGGACTTGGCAAGATCCAGGCGGCTCATCCTGGCTGCTACACTGGACTCATGTGGTGATGATCCCTGAGGGTAAACCTTTTAAGTCCAAGAAGAGGGCCTTACCAAAACCCATCAGTTATAGCATACAGTCTGAGGGCCTTACCAAATCCTCACATATACATTCTGAGGGCCTTACCAAACTCCCTCACTCATACTATACAGTTGATGGTCTTACCACAGTCCCTCACTCATGGGCCTTATGAAAGTCTCTGCCCCAGTCTTAGGTCCTTGCCAAAAAAAACTCAGCATCAGAATACACATACTGTCACAACACCTCTACCAGGGGCCTTACCAGAACCCCTCCACTTCCGGTGCTCACGAAGGATGACAACATCCCATCCAACGATAGGGCCTTACCAAACCCTAACCAGTCCTACCAAAACTGACCAACTGAAAGAAAACAAAAAAAACAAAAAAAAAACAAAACAAAACAAAAAACGGGACTACCTTCCTTACAGGAGTTGCCTTATCACAACCCCAACCGACTAATGAGCAAGAAACTTTTCTTCTAAGGAATTCATTAAAGTCATATTTCTAACACTGACATCTTGGATCTAAAGTGGCCTGAAATATCAAACTGATTTAGGGCATCCAGTGTCTAAACTTATTTACTGACATGTCATGAGCTGAAACTGTAGGAACTATTTCTGTGTAAACCTTGACCGTACTACGGTTATGAATTAATCTTTAAGGCTACATTAAATAGTATCTACCTATAGTTGTGTAGTGAATAAATGTATGAATAGCCCATTTAGCAGAATTACCAAGAAAATTCCCCTCATCTGCCTTTTCTATTAAAGCCAGCTCAGACTTATTAGTTGGGACAGTATTATGCTTCAACTTTTAAGGTAAGACTTGAATATGTTAACGATTAAATGGGGTTGTGAACTATTAAGCTAATTAAGGTCTACAACCAACCAGCCTCCCAAAGTTTTGCTGAGAAAATTAGTTTAGGGAATGGGTTAGCAGAAAAATGTGTATTAAATGCTATGAACAGTATGGATTGACTTACAGGCTGCTAAGCTTAACAGCTAAGTTAATGCCCAGCTTCCATTATAAGCATCTTGCTGTTCCCTTTTAATTTGCAATACATTGGGGCGGCTGTAGCTTGGTGGCAGAGCGGGTTGTCTACCAATCGAAAGGTCGGTGGTTCGATCCCCGCTTCCACCAGCCATGCGTCGAAGGTTCCTTGAGCAAGATACTGAACCCCAAAATGCTCCTGAAGCTGTGCCTTCGGTGTGTGAGTGTGTATGAATGGTTAGTTTAATTTGTACTGATGGGCAGTCAGCTCCTGCCATCAGCGTATGAATGTGTGTGTCTGGGTGAATGTGATATGTAGTGTGAAAGAGCTTTGAGTAGTCCGACGACTAGAAAGGAGCTGTACAGGTACAGTCCATTTATAGAGCACTTAAGCCTAAAAGGCATGATGAGGGGTTATACTTTCCAAACTTAACCAGTTGACAGACGTGAATGCAGGTTACCTATAATGAACCTCCCACATTTGTTACAGACTTTGCTGACAAAAATGAAACTGAATTAAACATTCGTGAGTAGAATTTGTACTCGTAACGAAAATGTTTATGTACGATTGTTGAATTCTTTAGACAAGTGCCTTCCCTGATGTTCTATTTACACATTACTGTAATTTTTTGCAACGCAACAAGAAAGACTGAAAATTGCATCACTATTTCTGAAAAGCCGCTACAAATTCAGTGAATCTGCACAGTATAACAAACTCCGTAAGAAGCTGGTGGGACTGGCTGCTGTGTAAAAACGCATTTGGATTACTCTTTCTTGCTCACTGACCTCGTGTACCTCCATACAGCTGAGTCATTGCTGTTGCACAGCATGAGCCCTCATTAACCTGAAGTGGCTTTAACAAAGGGCCGAATCATTGGGCAACATTTAATACACTAGTAGTCAGGGGTGCGTTCAATGGTCAAAGCCTAAGATCCAAGTAGTAACTGCACTGAAAGCTCTTTAGGGCTTGCAAAGAAAGACGCTTTACCCATTGAACGTAGCTCCTCTTTCCTATGTAGGAGATGGAGGGTGGAAAGAAATCTTACCCATCATACAAACCCATTATACCAACCATATACTGAGCTGTGGTAGTAGGGTGTAGATGTATCATAACCATCATCATCTGCCAGCCAGCTCTGGCCAATAGCCATCACAGATTGGCGGCTGCAGTGGCAATGAGAACAACACACAGTTAATATACTGTTTAGCCCCACATCCCCCCTCAGTTCAATCCCTGGTGTGACTACATGCTTGCTGTGATTCAGCAACTCTGGTCTTGAAGAGCTGATCGCACCAATATCCCAGAATGGTGTCATTGAGTTAGATGGCACCATTCACTTGTCTAATGAGACAGTACTCCATTTTTCACTGTGGCATCACCACCAACTTAAAATATCCCACTAGTGTGGTGAAGTTGAACTAATCTCACCATGACCAGGGTTGAAGACCACCAATAAAAACTTTGACAAACAAGCTTAATACCTAGTTAAACAAAAGATGGGTTTCCATACAGTCCTTGACACATTTCTGGTAAAAAACCCCATTCACTGCTTGGTGACCAGTCTGACCTTGTGCTTACCATTAAAGTCCAACCAGGAGAGCTGCCCTTCCACAGAGCTACAACGCCTAACAGTTAAAAGACAATGTGCCCTTTGACAGGCAAAGATGTTCAGGTTCACAGATGAAAGACACATTTCTACCATTCGGTCCTCCCACTTTTCCCATGATGCCCCACTGAATGAAGCTGTTCCCCTCCTCATCCAGACTATTAGTCAACTGATGACACGCATCAGACAGACAAACATATCACACAACCACCAGACTCAGATGTCAACATGCAAATTGTAGAACATTACGTCTATAAGAGGTACTCTGATTCCTTTGATGCCATAACCAACAATTTGCTAATTAGGTAGTGGTCACCTTCCCTAGGTGTTGGAGAAAGGTGCCACCCCAGTATCATTGCATAAATATTCATATAGAATAAAGGAAAGGGGTTTGAACTGACGAACCACCCTACATGTCACAGAGATAAACATAAACATGTGATCATATATGGTTTTGGCTAAGTGCTCTACATTGGTACTCACAGTGCATGTCTCGTTCATGCTCATACTCGATGAATGCATAGCCCCGAGGTTTCCCCGTCCTCTTGTTGTAGACTATGTAAATCTGGAACACAGGCATAGAGACACTGGTTGGCTGTGGGATTCATCAGTACTTAAACACACCTGCCACATCAGCTGTGTGTGTGTGCATATAGCCGCATCATGTAATGACTCAAACCCTGTCTGACAAAGTCAAATCTAAAGTATAAGCTTCCTAAATGTCCCCTTTATTGCCGGTGTTAAACTGTTGTTCCATTATTCCACTAAGTATATTTCTTCCATTCTTTTTTCTATTCATTTTTCCATTGCAGCCACCCCTCAGTGTTTGCACTGTTCCTTGGGGTAAACTTTGCAGAGTTTTGTGTATGACATACATGTAATTTCAATTACAACCAAACATTCTGAATTATGTTGTACTATGTCTGTGTAAAGGAAAGTCTATTTACGATAGTAAATACATATAAATGAAGATGGTGGACATCTCTTAATGTTTCATATATTTTGCTGCTCAGGTGTCCCTGAGTTTTTGGGTGAAGTTTTGAACATTTCAAAATTGTAGTGACTTAGCCTAGAATCTGAATGGATTTCAAAGTGTAGGCTCGGAGGGATACAGAACCTGTAAGAATTTTTCAACCCCTATGGCCTTTTGTTCCTTTAACAATGTAGATTCATACTGGCTGTAATTTAAGTTTAGCCTGTGCACTTACTGCAAACATATGAACAGGTCTAGACAAGTGACAAACAGCAGTTAAACGTACCCGCTTGATGGGGCCATAAACCTCAAACTCGCGGCGAAGCTTGGACTCCGTAGTATCATAGTTCTGCAACAAAGACAGAAAACCATTAGACATCAACAGTTTTAACTAAATTACATTTTCTTAATCCACAAACCTGGAGTATTTAAACATGTGATTTTAACGTACTCACCACACGTGCAACAAACAATGTCTTGAAGGCATCCCCTTGCGCATTGGGGTCGTTATGGGGGTCCCCTGACATGATACAAATAGGAAATCAAGATTTGTTTAAGCCAAGAAACCATTTACAGAGAAAAGCACTTATACTGTGAAAACTTACAAAGCTTCAGTTCCGTCTCCACCACTGCTTGCCTCCTCTCGATCTTCTCACGCCTCTGCAAAAGCAAAAGATTTGCAGGAAAGAGTCAATCCTCAACTATCACCCAGGGAAGGCTCTCTAAATGGAAATGCTCCTAAAGACGCTAATGGTGACTTGGGACCGCTGTGTGCAGCCCCATGAACTGCTGGAAAACTGCAGCCCCTTATGCTCTGAGCATAATAGTATGCACAAAGTTGTGATTTCACACACCCAGTGGCTACTTTTAGGAGGACCAAATCCAACGTCCTCCACGACCGAAAACCGCTGGTCATGTAAGGCAATGAATTCCATTACTTTCTCTGCAATTGTAAACAAGGCAATAATTGTTTTAACAATAACAAAACTTAATATTATACAAGTTTTTTGTAACGCAATTGTGCAAAGAAATACTATACTAGCTGCTTTTTTTTAAATTTACATTACTGTACAAAACAGTGCACAAACCTAAATCCAACCTCTAACTCCAAATAACATAACTGGTCATGTAAGGCAATGAATTCCATTACTTTCTCCGTAATGTCACGTGCTTTATAGCACTATCATTTGCAAAGGTCTTGATCTTTTCAAACACTGCAGCAGCCGAGGGTGTTGGGGTATCGGTTAAACGCTGTTGTCTGGCGGCCCTCTTCATATCCAGTTGCGTGTCCAGACTTTAGGCGGTGTATCAAACCTGTTGTTGAAAAGCTCTCTGCTGTCGAACCCCCTCTTGAAACTTTTGCAGAGCAAATGTTGCATATTGCAACTTTGCTGTCCTCATCTGAAACTTTAAAGTGTTTCCAAACCGCCGACATACTCTGTCTTTGATGCGTAGCTGTGTAATGACAGCGCGAGTAAGGCGGGAGCGCTTTCTTATATATTTTGGCCAAAACCGATAATGCTATTTCAGCCGTAAATTTTTGGTGCATCCCTAATTTTAACTGTTTGCGGTGGCAGCCAGCTATAGTTTGCCAGTCAGTAGCAGACTGAAGGGTTAGCGTCAGAGCGTCTCTTCACCATTCTGCAGCTCAGCAGACGACGCTGGTGGTTTGAGTCTGTTAAGTGTTGACTGCAAGCTAAGTTGTTACCCAGTTGGCGAGATGTTGGAAAGGAAATAAATAACGTCAGGAGCCTGATTTTTCACCGGATCCGTTGCACGTTTGCAGCAGCGAACCGTGTGTTTGGGACTGTTCCATTAACAGCAGAATATTGCTACAGATGATTGGCGTTCAATTAATTGAAATAATGGTTCAGAATCAGAACAAAGCTGCAGCATGAATGTCAGAACTTGGTGGAGTAAGTTTGAGAATGTGGTTTAGTGGAGAGCAGTGGTGGACTGTAACTAAGTACATTTAGTACAATGTTACAACGAAATCGATCAATTAGATTATTAAAAGAGTTGGCAACGAATTTCATTATTGATTCTTTGTGTCGCGTGATTATTCCGCCGCTCAACAAGACGCGGAGATGTTGGAGTATAAGAAAAGCAGTTGAGCGTAAAGCAGAGCGGAGGTAGAGGAGAGATCGTCGCAGAGACCCGTAACGTCGTTCTCAAACGCACAGCAGAGGCAGAGAAATCAGTACGAGCCAAGTCTTCCAAGGTGGGGGAGCATTTCACACTGAATACATCAGAAACCTGTGTTAGTGGCAAGAGATGCAGAAGCAACAGGGCGAGAGAGAGTCTCACAGGTGGGTAGGAATGAGTTACTTCTACTCCGTTACACTTACTTTGTAACTTTTTGAAAACAATGTACTTCTAAGAGTAGTTTTACTGCACCAGACTTTCTACTTGTACTTGAGGAGATTTGTGAAGACTCCGCTACGCTGGGCTACGCTCGACTCCTTACATTTATTCTACGCTTTATGCTTGATTCTTGAGACATGGCGTCAGTGTATCAACCACATGACGGTTTCACCAATCAGACGTAGCGATGCAGTCACATGACCACACACAAACTGTGGCGGCTTCACACACAAAAAAGAAGACTTATTGTTGTGACAGCTCAGGTCCCTTTAAACTAAATACCCATCTTTTTGTGCACTTTATTTAAAAAAGTGGCAGATGTAAAGCAGACGTGTATGTTTTTAGTGTTAGTCCATTTTATTTATTTTTATTACTTTAACAGCTCAGGGATGTTCAAGGAGCAACCTGTTTCGGCAATTTCTGAACATTTTTTGCACTGTCAGGTCTGTTTTTGAATAAAGGGGTGAAAATTAATGCTTTTTTAAAATCTGATTAATCAAAATAAATAATCGACAGATTAATCGATTATTAAAATAATCGTTAGTTGCAGCCCTAGTACAAGATAGATGTAGAAGTGTAGATGTAGTACAGCAATTGACTGATACTGAAAAGTAGGCTACAGATGTTCAGCTGTTTGACTTATTTAATCAGAGTTCATTTCTATAATTGGTTGATGTACATGTTTATTTAACTTAAACAGCTTTCTGGGTGCCTTTGCATAGTCCTATTGGTGCAAAATCGGTGCACAATCCACATAGAAAAGGTCTATTTTCATTTCAGCGCAAAAATTCAATGTATCACCCGCCTGGTTGGTGACTGTTTTCTGCTTTAAATAGTTATCGATCTCGCTCTACTCTGTATTGAATAAGCATCCTGGCCACTTTTTCATAGAAGTCATGACAGTAATCTTACAGGTCGAACCTGTAACATTTCTGTACACCTTCAACACGGCACCAGTCTGAACTAAATGCAGTCACGTTAACAGGAAGGCTTCTGCAGCACAAGGTGAGACCACCTTTTAAAGATCCCTCTCATCCTGCACCCCTATAAACACATCACGCAACATATGAGACACTGTGAAGGAGCCAATTTTAAGTAGTTGAGGAGATTCTTCTCATATCACATCAGTCCTCCACCCAACCCTATTACACGTTGTGGCTCTTTTGTTCCCAGAACACTGGCATGCTACCTAAATCACACACTGGGGCAGCATTATGCTGGTGTTTGGTTCAGTGGCCGGATTAATGACCGATCTTCTTTATGGCAGTATAGCAGGATCGCTAATGTGAGAAGATGTCCCCATAAATAATAAAATGGACACTGAGCATACATGGACAAACTAACCTGCCACGGCTGCTATAAAAAGGGAAAAACTGAGTTACAGGGAGGAAACCTCATCAATAATGATTTAATAATCTGATGCAAAATCCACAAACCTCTGCTCCACACAATCTTTATGGCTTTAATTTCATCGCCATTAAATCTTGATGCTCTGAGTGAAACCATATTCTGCACAATTGTTGCTAATCCCAAGGAAAAGTTGTTCAAAGCGAGAACTCAAAGTTAGTTTAGAGCAGACACCGAAAGAGGCGAGCCGGTGTGTGCAGGAGTCCAGAGGTGGAGGGGTGTGCGTGTGTAGAGAACAGGAAGTGAAGGGAAAAGCAAAGTGAGCAGATTACAGTAGTTTGTGAGTAGACATTAAATAAGTTGGAGAATTAAGGTGAAACATGAAACAACTTACTAGAAATAACGTAATATATTATTTTAAATATTAGCCTATAGTGTTGTCAGAAGACCCGGTACTTCGGTACTAAAAAAATTCAAACGTCACGGTACCAGGTTCTCTTATGTACCGATGGTACCAAAAACCCGGCAAACCCGGCTCTTTATTACAAAGATGCGCAATTGTGTCGTCTTCATAACAACATTGAGACATGACAACCGGCGATGCTGATGCGGTGGCTGTATCCACTTGTTAAAAAAAAGGAAAGGGCCACGTATGGAATATTTTGGATTTGTGACTGATGGCGAGGGGAACATCATAGATCCTCAAAAGCCAATCTGAAAACGATGTAAACAAAATTCTCTCAAAAGGAGGAAACACATCTAACTTCATAAAGCACCTCAAAGACAGACACCTGGATCTAATGAAACAGTTCAAGCAGGTAAGTTTCAATTTCATTTCATATTTAGAGCTTCTGTTATGAATAATATACCATATTTTAATTTTAATGTCGGCTTGAAATAAACAAAACGTTAGCCGTTTGCATAGTAATTTGTTAGCATATGTGGTACGGCTAACGCTATAATGAGTGTTAGAATGACGCAGTTTAGATTAAATAAAAAGTACATTAATATAAAACACGGGTTATCTTCTGTATAGTGGGCTAAAACTATACAGTTGCGACTAGCGCCATGCTTCCAGGGATGATGCCGTTTTCATGACACGCGAGACAGACGCGGTGTGCATGGAGGGGAGGGGAGGGGCTGTGTGTGTGTGTGTGTGTGTGTGAGAGAGAGAGCAGGGAAAGGAAATGCAGCTGAACGAATACGCTGTGTGATTTAAATAGCGTTAGAAAAATTTATTTAAAAAAATACACCAAAAGCAATGTGTGGCAGCCGGTGTTGACTCTGTTTCGCACCGCCACTAATTAGTCTGTGTGGGAAACAACGCTAACCCTACTTCATGCATTATCTAACATCAACTTACAGTGAGTGAACAATATATTTTTACAGCATTAATTCATGTTTGTAAATGTTATTTATTTAATACAAACACTTGATCGTTCATGTCTGTTCATTAAATCATTTTAATAGATAAAACTTTGGATTTTAAAAATTTAATTAACGAATAATTACATCTTTGTATCAATGATATACACATATGTAATCTTATCTAAATTTATTATAAAAGCCGAGGTTTGTTATTTACAGAAAAGCTGGTGTCAATGATCTAATGTTGAATTTGATCAGATTCAGCCCATTGTTTTACTGCTATATATTTCCTTTTACAGCTGCAGGCTGAGGAAGATCAGGAATCATCTACAATGACACCCCAGCAAACTCTAAAACTCTACATTTTGTTTAATTTATAAAAATATTTAAGTTTATAAATAAGAAGTGTGTTTATGCAGTCATCATGGCATGTTTTTTGGTTTGTAATTTTTTACTTGTTCCTTATTTTCATATATTTATTATTACTTGTGGAAAAACTTGAAACAACATTAATTTATTTTTGTTTAATTGTATTAATAAAAATAGTGTGTTGTTCAGTTAGCATGTTTCTGAGCTTTGCTTTGGTACAGAGAACCGTGGATTTTTACTGGTATTGGTAGCGAATACTGAAATTTTGGTACTGTGACAACACTATTAGCCTATATAATGTTTGTTTTTGGGAGGAGCAAAGAGGGGAATACAAGTCAAGTCTCGTTATACAACCCTCTGATGTAAAATTATAAATAAATCTACCGTGTACATATTAATCCCCCCCCAAAAAACATAACCCTTAAAATGTATTACTGGGTGAAGCTAAAAGAAGAAGTTAGGCGCACCAGTGCAAAAAGTTAGTCTGGAGTCCTGTAAAGTTGAAATTGATTTAATCCCAAGGTGATGTCATAACCAATTTCAGACTAGTGTTGTAAGAATGAGTAACATTCATAGGACCTCTCTTTATTCAGTGGGGGCCATTTACTGACCATCATCAACCCAACCATTAATGTGGAATCGGTGTGTACATACGCGAAGACGATGTCGGACTAGGGCTGGGCGATAAATCGATTAACTCGAATGTGTAGTTTACATCGATTTGTTTGAATAAAAATCGGTTCTCTCATAATGTCCGCCGACGCTCGCCTCTGGGCTCCCGTATTGCCGAGTGGACTCGCATTTGCCATAGATACACAAACAACACGGCAGCGAGCAGAGAAGAACTCGTTCCCAAGAAAGGCACAGTGTCATCTGTAATTTGGAATTGGTTCGGTTCTGCTGCGTCAGACGCAGCACAAATATCGCCCCGCTGCAAAGTGTGTTTGAAGGCTGTTTCAAGCAAAGGTAGCAGTACGACCAATTTACTGCAGCACCTCAAACAGAGGCATGGGAGAGATGTTACGCCCTACGAAATGAACAAGACCACGGCAGCACAAGCACACCCGCCAAAAAACAACCTACAGTCTTACAAACCTTTACAAACTGTATTCCGTATGATAAAAATGGGGCCCGGTGTAAAGCGATCACAGATGCAGTCGCAATGTATATGGCAAAAGATATGGTGCCCATATATACTGTGGAAAAGCTGGGGCTTATGCACATGCTGAAGGTTTTGGACCCCAGGTATGTGCTACCAAGCCGCAAATATTTTTCTGAAGTTGCCTTGCCTCAGCTATATAATAATAATACACGCCAAAAGAATTGCTAAAGGGTCGGAAGCGGTAACGTTTTACTCCGCCACAGCAGATTTATGGTCCAGTCGAACGATGCAGCCCTATAGGAGTTTAATGACGACTGGACTCTGCAAAGCATCTGCCTCCAAACGGCGTACTTTCCCGACGACCACAAAGGGAAAATAATTGCTCTGAGCTCTTGGAACCTCGTTGAAGACCGACTAACCTGTGTGACTACAGACAGCGGCACCAGCATGATCAAAGCTCTGAATGACAACGAGTGGCCCAATCTCCAGTGCTTTGGACACAGACTGCACAATGCTATAGGTAAGAGTCTAAAGGCTAAGCATTCAAGAGATATATATTTTCTCATTCACAAAAGACACGTGAACAACAGCCAAATTAATGCATGATGTAATTAATGCATAGTATTAAACCAATATATATTTCCACAAAATTTCCATTAATAATCAATGGTGCGCTCCCAGAGCAGGTAATTTTTATCAAGTTTAGTCCTTAAAACAGATAAAGTTATTATTGTAGGTGATTTTAATATTCATGTGGGCGTTGAAAATGATAGCCTTAGTACTTCGTTTATCTCATTATTAGACTCGATTGGCTTCTATCAGAGTGTACGTAAACCCACTCACTGTTTTGGCCACACCCTCGACCTAGTTCTGGTATATGGGATTGAAATTAAACATTTCCACAGAATCCTTCATTATCGGACCATTATTTAATAACTTTTGAACTCCTATTACTGGAGTACACACCACTAGTCAAATACTGCTACACTAGATGTCTATCTAATAGTGCTGTAGCTAAATTTAAGGAAGTAATTCCATCTGAATTTAAGGCAATGCTATGTCTCAACTTAACAGAGGACTCCTATGCTAATTTCAGTCTGTCCCAAATTGATCATCTTGTTGATAGTGCTGCAGGTTCACTGCAAACGACACTTGATTCTGTTGCCCCTCTAAAAAAGAAGATAATAAAACAAAAAAGGGTAGCTCCATGGTATAACGCTGAAACCCGCAAATTAAAGCAAACATCACGAAAACTTGAAAGGAAATGGCGTTCCAACTATCTAGGAGAATCTTGTTTAGCCTGGCAAGATAGTCTTAAAATATATGAGAAGGCCCTCCGTAATGCCAGAGCAGCGTACTACTCATCACTAATAGAGGAAAATAAGAACAACCCCAGGGGCCCTTTCAGCTCTGTAGCCAGGCTGACAGAGAGCCACAGCTCCATTGAGCCATGTATTCCTGTAGCCCTCAATTGGAACAAATTCATGAGTTCTTTAATGCCAACAATTTGACTATTCGAGAGAAAATGAATCACGTACTGCCCTCAGCTGGTGCCGATCAATCTTCAAGCATAGAGGCTTTGGAGGGAGGTGTGAAGGTGTACTTTGACTGCTTCTCTCCTGTCAACCTTCTTCAACTAATGTCGACAATTTCTTCGTCTAAGCTATCGACCTGTCTCAGACCCAATTCCAACTAGGCTGCTTAAAGATGCTATTAGTAAGCACATCTTTAGTAGATATGATCAATCTGTCTTTACTGACAGGTTATGTACCACAGTCTTTTAAAGTAGCTGTAATTAAACCTCTCCTTAAAAAGCCCACTCTCGATCCAGGGGTTTTAGCCAACTATAAACCTATATCTTACCTTCCCTTTATCTCTAAGATCCTTGAAATCTGCTAAGTTGTCTCTGTACTTGTCTTGTTAGAGCTTAGTGCTGCATTCGAAACCACTGACCATCACATCCTATTACAGAGACTGGAACAATTAATTGGAATTAAAGGAACCGCACTAAGCTGGTTTGAATCCTATCTATCAGACTGATCTCAGTTTGCACATGTTAACGATGAATCATCCGAGCACACCAAAGTTAGTCACGGAGTTCCACAAGGTTCTGTGCTTGGACCAATTCTATTTACATTATATGCTTCCTTTGGGCAATATTATTAGAAAGCACTCCATAAAGTTTCATTGTTACGCAGATGATACCCAGTTATATTTATCGATTAAGCCGGATGAAACTGATTAGTTAGTTAAACTTCAATCATGCCTTAAGGACATAAAAACCTGGATGACCAGAAATTTTCTGATGTTAAACTCGGACAAAACTGAAGTTATTGTACTTGGCCCCGAACGCCTCCGAGACTCGCTGTCGGCAGATCTAATTGCTCTAGAGGGCATTGCCCTGGCCTCCAGCACCTCTGTGAGGAACCTAGGAGTTATCTTTGATCAGGATCTATCCTTCAACTCCCACATGAAGCAAACCTCACGGACTGCCTTTTTTCACCTACGTAACATTGCAAAAATCAGGCACTTCCTGTCTCGAAATGATGCAGAAAAATTAATCCATGCCTTTGTTACTTCAAGGCTGGATTACTGCAATTCCATATTATCAGGCAGCCCGAAAAAGTCCCTTAAGATTCTCCAGTTGATTCAGAACGCTGCAGCACGTGTACTGACAGGAACTAGGAAAAGAGATCATATTTCTCCAATATTATCTTCTCTTCACTGGCTCCCTGTGAAATCCAGAAGAGAATTTAAAATCCTTCTCCTCACCTACAAAGCTCTTAATGGTCAGGCACCGTCGTATCTTACAGAGCTCATAGTACCTTATTACCCCACTAGAACACTGCGCTCTCAGAATGCAGGGTTTCTTGTGGTTCCTAGAGTCTCCAAAAGCAGAGCCAGAGCCTTTAGCGATCAAGCTCCTCTTCTGTGGAATCAGATCCCAGTTCGGGTTCGGGAGGCAGACACCATCTCCTCATTTAAGAATAGGCTAAAGACTTTTCTCTTTGATAAAGCTTATAGTTAGGGCTGGCTCAGGAGAGTCCTGAACCATCCCTTAGTTATGCTGCTATAGGCCTAGACTGTCGGGGGACTTCCCATGATGCACCTCTCTCTCTTCACCTCTGTCCTCCTCTCCATCCGTATGCATTCTCATCCCATAAATGTTAGTAACTCAACTTTTTCCCTCTCCCGGAGTTTTGTGCTTTCTCGTCCCTTCCTTCAATCTCTTACTGTCACTTTCAGCAGGTGTTTCAGCCTCCGGAGATAGATTTGCCTCTGCGACTGTGGCCACCTGCTGGATCAGTGCTGCTGTGTCTATGGTGGAGGGGGCGAGTGGCTCGGGTCCTGCTCAGTTGCCCATCTGGACCCATCATCTTCCCTAATGTTCTACATCCTAAAACACACACTACAATTTTGCCATTGTCATCATAATTGCGTCTGCTATGATTTTCTGCTATGAATCTATTCTGCACTTAAGACATCTACTTCCTGTCTGTCCGTGTTGCTCTTCCTGAGCTTTCTATCATTTTTTCCCCTGTTAAAAGGGTTTTTTGGGTAGTTTTTCCTTATTTGAGTCGAGGGTCATATGTTGTACAGATTGTAAAGCCCTTTGAGGCAAAATGTGATTTGTGATATTGGGCTGGATAAATAAAATTAAATTGAAAATTGAACCCAAAATGCTTTCACTGGCAGTGCAACTGAAATCACTGACTGTCAGTGGTGTCACACACATTAGGGGCGGCTGTGGCTTGGTGGCAGAGCGGGTCGTCTACCAATCGGAAGGTCGGCAGTTCAATCCCGGCTTCCCCCAGCCATGCGTCGAAGTGTCCTTGAGCAAGATACTGAACCCCAAATTGCTCCCGTGTGAGTGTGTGTGACTGGTTAGTTTAATCTGTCCTGATGGGCAGTCAGCTCCTGCCATCAGTGTATGAATGTGTGTGTCTGGGTCAATGTGATCTGTAGTGTGAAAGCGCTTTGAGTAGTCGGACGACTAGAAAGGAGCTGTACAGGTACAGTCCATTTATATACACACACACGTGTAGCATCCCAAGCCAGAACCAATATTTTCACATAAAGCAGAAACGTCTCGACACGCTCACCTTTCTCTCCAGCCGCTCCTCACGAGTCTCTGCTCTCGTTGGTGGAGGGGCATCTCTAGGGTCCTGATCACAGAGCAGCAATATCAACACATGGGGAATGTGGCATTTGCATAAACATACACATTTTACAGAAGATTAAATATTCACCTCGAAGTGCCTGATGAACGGTGCAATGCCACTATAAGGTTGGTTGTGATGTTTCTCGTGGGGCAACTTCTCTAGCTGAGGCAGGAAAGGTATGGGGTCCCGCGGTGCAAAGAGGGCCAGCAGGTTTGGGGGTAAAAACTGCGTCATCCTTCACCTAAATAAAAGAACAACATGTATAACTAGTAGAGTTGTTCCGATTCCGATGCTAGTATCAGAAATATCATCGATGCCACAACAAATTCTGGCATCGGTATCGGCGAGTACCTAAACCCATGTACCGATCCCATACCATTTTCTTAAACAAGACCTAGTTATTATGCCTGCTAGCCTTGCCTAACGCTGCCAATCGAAAATCGGTTCTTCTTCCCTGCTTGGAATTGGGCCTGCACGATAAATCGTTATAAAATCGCAATCTCGAATCACCCTGTTCACAAATTTCTGGGTTTGTATTTTCTTAGCTGTAGCAACACATCGCAGCCTTGTTTGCTTGTGACTCAATGCTGGTGTTTATCTGAACACAGCTTGACTGCAGGTCTAAAGGGTCCATGGGTGGATAGGTTACCTTCAGCAACCAGTGTTGACTCTCTAAAGTGGCGATTCTACCAAGTTTTACTCATTAGAACAGTTATTTTTGCATTTCCATTGGCAAAAGTTTTGGATGGCCCCTGGTGCAGCTTCCTTCAACTTATAGACAGAATTAGAAAGTTAAGAAATCAGTATTAACAGGGATGTGTGCCCTAATGGGAAAAAAAATCCAGATTAACAGCCACTAGGAAGGAGGGCAGTGTCAGTTGAATTTCAAAAGCAGAAAATTAGGCGCTCATTAAATGTGCTACGGGCACAGGTGTTTCTTAAAATAAGTCAATGGTGCCTAGATAAAGAAAATGGGGGAAAATCCTGACCCACTTCATGTATTTTTTCCTTTCTGGAGCAGCAGGCACCAGTAAGTCTCATGTAATAAAATGTATTATGAGGCATGCAGATTGTTAGCAACAATGTCTAATAATCCAGATAATATTCATGTTTTACTAATTGCTCCTACAAGTGTGGCTGCATAACACATTAATGCTACAACAATACACAACAGCTTTGTGACTGATAATACTTCATTGCCATATAAACCTCTAAGGGAGGTAAAAATCATTTTGGTAATAGATTAAACTACCACGGTTGATCACAAACTTTTGGCAGACTACAACAAATTCAACAATGGGCTGTTTTGATTTTTCTCCCTTTGGCAATGTTTCTCTTATAGCTGCTGGGTATTTTTATCAGCTGCCACCAGATAAAGGAGGGCCTCTTTACACAGAGCAAATAGGGACCACCTATGGGCAAATACTATCAGTCACAGAGCACACAGTGCAGCAAAAAGACCAAGAGTTTGCCCGGACACTAAATCAACTCAGTAAACATTCCAAAGGGGAAAAACTTAAAGGGCAGGATAAAGTGTTATTAAAACAATGCGAGAGAGGCATTGGCGAAGACAGAGGACCTTCACATTTCAAGCAATAAACAGTAAAGTTCAAACTCATATTTTTCAATATGTTACACAGGGTATGAACACATATTGTGCAAATTCAAGCTCAAGATTTTGATTAAAAAAAAAGTCAAACGGGGCGATTTGCACTTAATAGTTTATATACCAATGACAAAAAATAAAATAAAATAAAAAAACAGATTGCTAAGTGTTGGTCCGAAGGCTCCAGTTAAGCTTATAAAAAAACGGATGTTACAGATGATCTTGTTAATGGAGTGTTTGGCACCGTTTGTACTGTGAAATTTGATGGAAATGACGATTTATGTCAATTTTGATGAGAAAAAAAACTGCCAAAAAACTTAAGGTTAAATTTCCACGTTTAGTACCAGTAAGTACTAAAGAGGACAAAGTGACAAGCAGTGGTGGAGTTAGACATCAATTTCCATTATGTCTAGCCTGGGCTTGCACAACAAAAAGTTACACGCTCGAAGAACCATTTCTGTCACGGGTACAGCACCTCAGGAGACCAGACTTCAGTCGAGTGTCGCAACGCAAAAAAGTACAACTGCCACTTTACAGATTCAACATGCAAAATCCACAGGATTCACTTCATTCACCTGATACTGCTGCTTGACCCATGCCATGGATTACTCATTTATTTTTACTACAATGTATGCAGATTGGACTTGAAAGATTAGTTTAAAAAACAAAAAACAGGTTTTGCATATGTCATGATTTTGCAAAGAAAGCGCCACCTAATGGCAGATTGTCACCAAGTTTACACAGAGCCTCAGCGGGGCAGAAGAAGCTACTGAACCAAGTTTCATGTTAAGGTGCTTTCACACCTCTAGTTTGGTTCATTTGGTCCGAACCGAGGGCAAACAATAATACATTGTAGCATTTTTGGTTCCTTTTCACACCACACTGATTGCTTTGGTCCGAACCAGTTGAAACGATCCAAAATGCAGTCTCATGACAACATCCACATCACTCATTGGCCATGGCGTGTTTCCTAAACTGCTTTTCGATTGGTCAGAATGTACGTGCGGGAAGATTCCAACAGAAGAGGAAAAGCCAGCAAACAACACGGAGACAACTATGGAGAGACGCCTGCGGGCTGGTTTAGTCCCCGGCCAGAATCTATTACATTGGTTGTGTCCACCACAATATGCAAACTATACATTTCTATAATGAAGCGCGGCTGCGGCTTGAAAACAACGTTCTACTGCTGACTACGGCAGGTGGTTTAGTCCAAAAATTATCAGTACTTTTTGCAGTTGGGTCGGTTCGAGATCGGTTTGCGTTTTCACCACAAACGAACCGCTCCAGAGTTCGTTTGAAAGCGTACCGAGACCACCTAATCAAGGAGGACCATAGGTTGCAGTGAGGTAAAACTTTTGTCACATGTGCTGAAAGATTTTCAGCTCTGTATGACATACGGATGATTCTTTGAAGTTTGGAATGTGAAACATGTAGAAATTTACTTTTGTTGTAATAAGCCACGGCCACTTTTAATGATTACCAAATTTTAGGCATCAATTTCGTATTTTTTGTGCCACCTAGTGGCCAATTGTTGCCCATTTTGCGCAGAGCCTCAGTGGGGCATGGGAAAGTAATGGCGCTTTTCCACCACACAGTACCAGCTCGCCTCAGTTTGGTTCTCCACTGTGTAACAGTCGTACCTGTACCCGCTTTCAGGTACTTCTTTCTGTACCACCTCCGGCGAGGTTCTGAGCGAGCTGAGGCGATACTAAAATGTGACGTGAAAACACGGCAGACTGCTGATTGGTCAGAGAGAATCGTCACTTTTCACTGCGTCATCATTGCACGCGCCAGACGGAGGATCCTGAATAACCCCGCCATCTTTAAACAGCTTGGCCAGAGATGGCGTGATGTACCCGTTACTGTTATGGCGACTCGGGAGAACACGCCGCGGTCAAACGGGACAACGTTTGTCTTCTTGATGAGAGAAACAGCCACATCCCGATGATCTAAAACAGCAAACACTCGATTTCCTCCATTGTCCCGTGTGTGTGGGTAGAAGATTACGTCACGGCAGTTTCCTGCGGCGTCGCTATGACTACCAGGTACTATTGTGGAGGTACTATATGCGATGGAAAACGGAGCGCAAAGCGAGCCGAGGCGAGCTGGTACCGGTAATGGAAAAGCGCCATGAATGATCCAAGTTTTGTGTTAATCAGACGAACAAAAGTGGATATATGACATCACTTCCTGTTTTACTGCAAGCTACAGGAAGTTGTCCCTTCATAACTTGCACATCTTTTGGTGTTTCAAATTTATTTCAATAACTTCATCAGGAGAGTCCAGATTCTCTGTGCAAAGTTGTGCCCAGGTCCGACTCACGGCCTAAGAGGAGTTAAAAAAAGAAAGTAAGTCTGGCATATTTCTGGACATTGTGAAGAAGATTCTAACGGAAATGGGCTGAGCTTCCTTCGCGACATGCAGCTCTATGCAGGTTTTCAAATGTGCGACTACTATGTGGGCGTTACTGGCCAAAACCGCGTTTAGCTCGATTACAGCGCCACCTGCTGGTGGACATGTTATGTTTGGTGTGTGCACCAGTTTACACATCCCCTGTAAATGTCACTTGCATAACTTTTACGGTGTAGGCTGCATAATAATCTGATCCAACAGGATCCCGAACACCGCTGGTACTGGGCACCACGATGCCCATCGGGACCTGGACCCCTAATTACTACAACTGAGGGTCATACTTATTGTAAAGAGCTCGGCCTAGACCAGCTCTATGTGAGAGCACGTCTGTTCTGAGTTGGCGCTGCACAGAATAACAATGACGTTAATGCTGGGACACATCGCAGCAGTAGAGGGAGGCCAACCACAGGAACGGAAGCCCGCACGACACTCGAGTTAGCCTGATGTGTTAACGGTTGTCTTCGTTAACACGACTTCCCCAGCAGCCTCGTCACTTGGCCGAACACCACTCTTTATACACAAACACAGCGCGAACGTTATAGATACGAGTTCTGCAATGGTCGTTTTCACTCCGGCGACTATCACAACAGCGTAACGTTACTATAGCTTGCGACTTCAGTGGAGCCCTTTGCATTAGCCATCAAGCTAACGATGCTAACAAGGAGCCTCGTGCGTGATTCTTACCTTCTCTCCTCCAATGTCCTGACGAATGTCAGACCATGGACCAGAAGAAGAAGAGTACGTTATATACCGGTCTCCTGGACCAACTCGCTCTCGCAAAAGTGGACCAACAATAAGGGGAAAGCGGCCCGCTGCTGCCCAGACCGTGTGGCGACAAACACCTGAACGTGTGCGAGCTGCTAGTGTTCTCAAAAAGTAAAATGGCGGGATGCCGTAAATCGACGGCGCCCGACGTAAAGAGCAGGCAGCCCCTCTACAGCAGCACCGTCGTGGAGACAAAGAGCCGCAGGGGGTCGCAGTGTGCATCATTTAGGTGCTTACATGTATAAAACTCAGTTTAGCTGTAAATCATTTGACCTCAATTATAATTCAACCAGAGTAATTCTTAGTTTAGGTAATCCGCATGTCTTGAAATTAAGAAAAAATGTCTATTCAACTTCTCAGATTAGGGAACTTTGTAACAAGTGGCATAATATCCATTCCCCCTATGGTCGGAATACTGCCCCCAAGATATTTTCTGTCAGTTTCATACCATTAAACATTATGACATTTAAACTGAGTAAATGGTGAAAATTATTATTTAAATATGAGGCTACAAACATAACCCCAATTATTTTATTAGCTTTCTTTAATGTGCAATACATTGTCGAAATCACAGTGAAACCAGTATGTTTTTTGATCTTTTTGGATTTCTTACTCATAATTAGTCTATCTTGTAACTGTGCTGCTATATGCTTAGTGTCCGAAAGAGCCGCAGCTTTCTGTACCAATGTCCATTATTTACTAATTATATTATTTTAATGATGTTTTATCCAAACTGTTGTGTGAAAGATAAGAGTATCAGCAAGAATGAAAGGAAAGGTGTTCAAGATGATGGTGAGACCAGCGATGTTGTACAGCTTAGAGACAGTGGCACTGAAGAAAAGACAAGAGGCAGAGCTGGAGGTGGCAGAGCTTAAGATGCTGAGGTTCTCTTTGGGAGTGACGAGGATGGACAGGATCAGGAACGAGTCCATCAGAGGGACAGCTCATGTTAGATGTCTCGGAGATAAAGCCAGAGAGGCCAGATTGAGGTGGTTTGGACACGTTCAGAGGAGAGACTGTGAATATATTGGTAGAAGGATGCTGAGGTTGGAGCTGCCAGGCAGGAGGTCTAGAGGAAGACCAAAGAGGAGGTTTATGGATGTAGTGAGAGAGGACATGAAGTTAATTGGTGTGAGTGAAGAGGATGCAGAGGACAGGGTTAGATGGAGGCGCATGATTCGCTGTGGCGACCCCTGAAAGGGAACAGCCCAAAGGAAAAGAAGAAGAAGATGTTTTATCCAAACTATAAGCAAATACAGAAAACAGTCTAAATAAACAAGTCCATTCTGCTGTGCACTGGTTTTCAAGCAACATTTATATTTTGTTGGTCAAGTCATTTATAAAGAAATTCAGCAACTTTTTCAACCTCAGTAACACATGCACACAAAACACAGACAGCAGAATCAAAAGAACTGAGAGGTCAAGTGTCAGTGTATTTAAACCATCATCACTCATCTGCCCAACTCACTGACAGCTACAGCTTGCATACGGTCTGCAAAGAGACGGAGGGGAAACGTGGTGTAGTGTACTTACAGATTTGTACAACAGTTTGGTGTATGCAACTAGGTATTACATCTCCCCTAAGCTTGAATTATGATACACATGGGGATAGGATAGACGAACTAGCTTTACCACCCAATCCAAGGCTGTTTAAAAGATAGCCCTGCAATTAGCACCACCATTGCAAAGCTTCTAATGGACATAGTCAGCAAAAACTATAAGCTTCATCAAGGTAGTATTTATTGCAGGGTTGGTGTACTGGACTGTATTAGATCACACAGGTGTGCATGGCAGCATCCATTTCCTGAACATTGTATACATGATAGATCTTCTATGAGACATATTCACAGAAGTAAGGGGAGAGACTTCCATAAGATCACATAAAAGCATAAACAAGGTGGGAAATGCTAAAAATATTAGACACAAACAATGAGTGGATGGCCCAGATCTGGAGTAGAAGGCGGTGTGGGGCAACATTTTTCAAAAGTCTGCTGTCAGGCAGAAGAATGCAGCGCTGCTGGCTCCCTGTCATCCCTCTCTTCCTCATCCATTTTGCGTCCATGTTTCCGGAAGTATTTGTAGCGCTGGACATACAGCTTTACCAGGTTGCTGACTTTGACCGGGTTGATTTCCCCAGTGCGGCTGTGGCAGATCTGAGACAATGACACAGTGGGATTAAATAGCCTGTTTCAGTGCAAGGACATTAGTTAATGTTTTGCTCATGTAGTCTCACTGAAGGAAAAGACACCACTGCTGCTGCCTTATTGGCCAGATTGACTTGCTTTCAAACACAAACTCCATGTAGTAACACTAAAGTATTGTGAACAAGATGTTCAGGTACACACACTGATTTAACTAGTCAGTGTTTTCCAATGCTACATGTGTCACTTGATGTGTGTGCTGAGGCTGACCTTATGCACAGCTTTCCTGAGGATGTCTTTGTATTCGTCCTTGTTGATGTCTTTGCGCTGATAGTAAGGTTTGATGGCAAGCTTCACCTCCTCCACTGCCCGCTCCTGGGTGTGCAGCTTCTTCAGGTACTGAGCAATTCAGGTAACAGACGTTTTCAATTAATGATACAAAAATAATGATAATATTACAACAATTTAACTGTAGAGTGCTTTTACAAACAGTTGCAGTGCTTCTCAAGATTAAAGGCTCTGCATATGAGATTCTGAACATTAATATAGCAGCAATCAACTATTTTCTATGTAGAAGATATAGTGGAGCGATGGCGTCCTGAGCAGAGAATGACGTCACACTCCCTCTGCCTGTGCTCTTATCCGAGCTTCTCTGCGCTCTGTTTAAAAAAAGGCAAAGTCCCTAACCTTCCGTTGGACTACCATGGGACCTTATTACGGAAAAAAATATGTACGGTAGTCAATTGCGAGGGACAAATCATTTTTTTATCCTGTTTGAATTGTGCCATGAATTACACATATGATGTTTGTTCATTTAAAATATAGTTTTGAAAGTTGCAGCATGTCGTAAAAGTAGTACAGGACTACGAAAATACGTAATTAGAAAATCTACACACCCAAAAGTCTCGCAAGTGGCGTCATGACTTGATCTCTCCACCAGCTACCCAAAGCAGCTGAAGCTACGATGCCTGTGCGTTTCGTACATGACGCAGTACCACGGAACTATAACGACAAACTGCGACTTTCCTGACTTGCATCGTATGTGTAATTCATGGCACAATTTAAATGGGGAAAAAAATATATATATATATATTTGTCTCTCGCCGTTGACCACCATAAACAGGGTCCGTGTAGACACCTGTCAAGGTAGATTTTCCGCTTGGCGAGTGAATCTAGAAACGCTATCCGCCACACTGGCCTGTAAATGTTTGTACCAAAATAATCATGTAATAACTATATTGAGCGTCTCTACCACGTGTCATTGGCGTCATTTATAGGCGCGCAGCTTCTGCCCTCTGCTGTGTTGGATTTTGACACGCACGCACACACACACACACACACACACACACACACACAACCATATGTGTTTGTATGCATGTCTAAACAGCACCGTGAAAACTCCCTCCTAATTTCGGGGCGCTTTTTACTGTACGGAGTTGTTTAAGTTTAGGCACCAAATTTTGCTCTGCCCTCTAAGTTTGTATTCAACAGGATACCTTATCTTATTATGTGACGCCAAAAAGGAATTTTTATATTTTGGCCAGTAAAAAAAAATGCTTGGCTGGTGGATTTTTTCATCTACCAGTCCCGTTGGCCGGTGAGTCAAAAAGCTAATTTCAGACCCTGACCATGCTTTATCTCCGAGACATCTAACACGAGCTGTCCCTCTGATGGACTCGTTCCTGATCCTGTCCGTCCTCGTCACTCCCAAAGAGAACCTCAACATCTTAAGCTCTGCCACCTCCAGCTCTGCCTCTTGTCCTTTCTTCAGTGCCACTGTCTCTAAGCTGTACAACATCGCTGCTCTCACCACCGTCTTGAACACCTTTCCTTTCATTCTTGCTGATACTCTTTTATCACCCAACACACCTGACACTTTTCTCCACCCGTTCCAACCTGCTTGCACTCGCCTCTTCACCTCTTTTCCACAGTCTCCATTGCTCTGAACCGTTGACCCTAAGTACTTAAAGTCCTGCACCTTCTTCACCTCTGCTCCCTGTAACCTCACCGTTCCACCTGGGTCCCTCTCATTGACACACATGGATTCTGTCTTACTGTGGCTAAGCTTCATTCCTCTGTTTTCCAGAGCAGACCTCCATCTCTCTAGATTCTCCTCCACCTGCTCCCTGCTCTCACTACAAATCACAATGTCATCCGCAAACATCATAGTCCATGGAGATTCCTGTCTAAGCTCATCCGTCAGCCTGTCCATCACCAGAGCAAACAAGAAGGGGCTCAGAGCCGATCCTTGATGCAGACCCACCTCCACCTTGAACTCCTCTGTCACACCTACAGCACACCTCACCACGGTCTTACAGCTCTCATACATGTCCTGCACCACTCTAACATACTTCTCTGCCACTCCAGACTTCCTCATGCAATACCACAGCTCCTCTCTCGGCACCCTGTCATACGCTTTCTCTAAATCTATGAAGACACAATGCAACTCCCTATGACCTTCTCTGTACTTCTCCATCAGCATCCTCAAAGCAAACACTGCATCTGTTGTGTTCTTTCTAGGCATGAAACCATATTGCTGCTCACAGATGCTCACCTCTGCCCTTAGCCTAGCTTCCACTACTCTTTCCCACAACTTCATTGTATGACTCATCAGCTTTATTCCTCTGTAGTTGCCACAGCTCTGCACATCTCCCTTGTTCTTGAAAATTGGCACCAGTACACTTCTCCTCCATTCCTCGGGCATCCTCTCACTCTCCAAGATCTTGTTAAACAAACTAGTCAGAAACTCTACTGCCACCTCTCCTAGACACTTCCATACCTCCACAGGTATGTCATCAGGACCAACTGCCTTTCCACTCTTCATCCTCTTCAACGTCCTCCTCACTTCACTCTTGCTAATCTTTGCTACTTCCTGCTCCACACCAGTCACCTCTTCTACTCTTCATTCCCTTTCATTTTCCTCATTCATCAACTCTTCAAAGTACTCCTTCCATCTTCCCATCACACTCCTGGCACCTGTCAATACCTTTCCATCCTTATCTTTAATCACCCTAACCTGCTGCACATCCTTCCCATCTCTATCTCTTTGTCTGGCCAACCTGTACAAATCCGCCTCTCCCTCTTTAGTGTCCAACCTAGCATACAAGTCCTCATATGCTCTTTGTTTGGCCTTTGCCACCTCTACCTTCACCTTACGCTGCATCTCCCTGTACTCCTGTCTACTCTCTTCAGTCCTCTCAGTGTCCCACTTCTTCTGTGCTAACCTCTTTCTCTGTATACACTCCTGGACTTCCTGGTTCCACCACCAAGTCTCCTTGTCCACTTTCCTCTTTTATTCAGTAAATTATTAAAAAATAGGTTACCAGTTATTTTGAGATTTTACAATGCAACCTCAGAAAAAAAACAATTCTTAAAATGCTACTTTAATGCCCTTTAAAACTTTTTAAGGATCCGCAGGAACCTTGTGTTACATGAAGGCGAGCAAATTGCCCCGATCTGTTCAGGAACTTCTACTTTACCTTATCAGGGTCTTTGCTCTCATTGTCCCATCCAGTGTCACCAGAGCTCCCAGACACTCCCGACATCCCCACAGGCATGATGGAGGGCGGGGTCTGAGCACATCCACCACCTATGGAGGGGTGCAGGAGAGAGGGTGGGGTTTTGGTGCAGCCAACCAATGGGAGGGAGCTGTGGAGGATGAACTGGGCTGGGCTCAGACCAGGAGGCGGAGGGAGAGATGGAGGGGGTGGGATCTGGGAGGAGGAGGCTGAGGAGGGAGGAGCGTGCTGCTGGGACTGGCTCTGATTGGCCTGTGAGAGGATCTGCATGAGAGACATGAGATAGAGTAATGGCACAGTCAGACAGGATTTCAGGTGCATCCAGTCACAAATGGACCCACCTCCTTCAATGTGACTGAAATTTGACAAGCTAAATCTCGAGGCTCTCCTGTGCCCACCCAGTTTCAGAGAGGGGTGAGTTTGACTTCACATTAAACATTTTTGCTTATATGCTTGTTTATAACTCCACAGCAAAATAATTAAGTCAGCAGAGAAGAAGAGGTGGTGTTTGTAACATGTTTGATAAAATGATGTAGCCAATAATTTACTTTGTGGACTTGTTAGCCTACGAGCCATGCTAGCTCTCACAGTTTACGTTTACAACCCTACTCAGGCTATTTCCTGTGCACCCCTGCTTTAGGCCACACCACACAAGTATATTTCACCTGCTGGATTTTGGTCTACAAGCTTCAATCAAAAGATTAGTGTGTGTGTTATTTTAGCCATATAGCGAAGAGCCCTACAAGCACAACATCCTAAATGCTTCATTAAGTGGTGGTTTTCACAGATTGATTAAAGTGTTTCATGGCTTAAATAACCTTACATAAACACAATGAAATGAAGTACTCCACATACCTGACTTCGACTGAGCATAAACATGATGTTTACATGAATCTTCCCCTTGTGTGCATGTACTGTAACAGTAGTACAATGTTCTGATTTAAACCCATGCATTTATGAGTATTTTGAAAATAAAAGAGATGGTGGAAATCAGATTGAAAAAAATCTAAATTAGGTTTTAAAAATACCATTAGCTGCAGAGCTCGGGAGTTACTTTGAGGGATCTTTCAAACAGAATTTACAGTGCAACCGCAAAGAATTCACAGCGCTCCACTTTTTTTACATTTTGTTATGTTACAGCCTTATCCAAAAATGTATTAAATTCATTATTTTCCTAAATATTCTACAAACAAAACCCCACAATGACAAGGTGTAAGAAGTTAGTTTGAAATCTTTGCAAATGTATTCAAAATAAATAACACAAAAATCACATGTACATAAGTACTTACAGCATTTGCTCAATACTTTGCTGAAGCACCTTTGGCACCAATTACAACCTCAAAGTATTTTTGAATATGATGCTACAAGCTCCGCACACCTATTTGTGGGCAGTTTCTCAGATTCTTCTTTGCAGGACCTCTCAAGTTCCATCTGGTTGGATGGGGAGCGTCGGTGCACAGCCATGTTCAGATCTCTCCAGGGATGTTCAATCACATTCAAGTCTGGGCTCCTTTGTTACCTTGGCTGTGTGCTGAGGGTCGTTGTCCTGTTGGAAGATGAACCCCATCTGAGGTCCAGAGCGCTCTGGAGCAGGTTTTCATCAAGGATGTCTCTGTACATTGCTGCATTCATCTGTCCCTTAATCGTGACTACTCTGCAAGTTCCTGCCGCTGAAAGACATCCCCACAGCATGATGCTGCCACCGCCATGCTTCACTGTAGGGACGGTACTGGCCAGGTGATGAACGCTGCCTGGTTTCCTGCAGACATAACGCTTGCCATTCAGGCCAAAGACAGAGAGACCAGCGCATTAATTCTCATGGTCTGAGAGTCTTTCAGGTGCCTTTTGGCAAACTCCAGGCGGGCTGTCATGTGCCTTTTACTGAGAAGTAGCTTCTTTCTGGCCACTCTACCATACAGGCCTGTTTGGTGGAGTGCTACAGAGATGGTTATCCTTCTGGAAGGTTCTTCCCTTTCCACAGAGAAACGCTGGAGCTCTGTCAGAGTGAGCATCTGGGTCTTGGTCACCTCCCTGACTAAGGCCCCTTTCCCCCCGATTGCTCAGTTTGGCCGGGCGGCCAGCTCCTAGAAGAGTCCTGGTGGTTCCAAACTTCTTTCATTTACGGATGATTGAGGCCACTCTGCTCACTGGGACCTTCAATGCTGCAGAAAGTTTTCTGTACCCTTCCCCAGATCTGTGCCTCTATACAATCCTGTCTCAGAGGCCTAAAGACAATTCCTTGGACTTCGTGGCTTGGTTTGTGCTCTGACATGCACAGTAAGCTGTGGGACCTTATATAGACAGGTGTGTGCCTTTCCAAACCATGTCCAATCAACTGCATTTACCACAGGTGGACTCCACTCAAGTTGTGGAAATATCTCAAGGATGATCAGAGGAAACAGGATGCACCTGAGCTCAATTTTGAGTTTCATGGCTAAGACTGTATTACTAAATTTTTCTGATATTTGGCTGTGCTTTTTTTTCCTCCAACAATGGAAAACAGACAAATTACAGACAGATTGTTTTTATACTCCCCCTTATGAGGAATGTTAAATCAAGGTCCGTGACCTCACCCGGGATAGCGCAACCAGGGCCCCACCCTGGACCAGGCCCGGAGTTGGGGCTTGTATGTGTAAAGGGCCAGTGCATTATGTATTGGGTGGCAGTAGAAGGCAGGGGCCTCGGCGACCCAATCCCCGGACATGGAATCTGGCTCTAGGGACGTGGAATGTCCCCTTGCTGGAGTTGCCCCCAGTGAGAGGCGGAGGGCTGGTGTGGGCATGCTCATAGCCCTCCAGCTCAGCCGCCATGTGTTGGAGTTCACCCCGGTGAACGGGAGGGTCGTTTCCCTGCGTCTTCGGGTCGGGGATGAGGCTCTCACTGTTATTTGTGCTTATGGGCCAAATGGCAGTGTAGAGTACCCGACCTTCTTGGCGTCTCTGGGAGGGGTGCTGGAAAGTGCTCCGACTGGGGACTCCGTCGTTCTACTGGGGGACTTCAACGCTCATGTGGGCAGCAGCAGCGACACCGGGAGGGGCATGATTGGGTGGAACGGCCCCCCTGACCTGAACCCGTTCTGTTATTGGACTTCTGTACTAGTCACAGTTTGTCCATAGCTAACACCATGTTCAAGCATAAGGGTGTTCATCAGTGCACGTGGCACCAGAATGCCCTAGGTCGGAGGTCGATGATCGACTTTGTGGTTGTTTCATCTGACCTCTGGCCGTATGTCTTGGACACTCGGGTGAAGAGAGGGGCGGAGCTGTCAACTGATGGTGAGTTGGATCCGATGGCAGTGAAGGAAGTTGGACAGACCTTGCAGACCCAAACGTACTGTGAGGGTCTGCTGGGAACGTTTGGCAGAATCTCCGGTCAGAGAGATCTTCAACTCCCACCTCCGGCAGAGCTTCAACCAGATCCTGGTAAGGTCTCCGGTGCCTGTCGTGGCGGCAATCCCTGAACCCGGTGGTGGACCCTGGAAGTAAGGGATGCCGTCAAGCTGAAGAAGGAGTCATATTGAGCCTGGTTGGCTCGGGGGACTCCAGAGGCAGCTGATAGGTACAAGAGGGCCAAGCGAGCTTCAGTCCAGGTGGTTGCGGAGGCAAAAACCCGGGTCTGGGAGGAGTTTGGTGAGGCCATGGAGAAGGACTATCTGTCGGCCTTGAAGAAATTCTGGCAAACCGCCCGGTGCCTCAGGAGGGGGAAGCAGTGCCCTGCACACACTGTTTACAGTGGGGGTGGGAATCTGCTGAACCTCGACTGGGGACATCCTCGGACGGTGGAAGGAGTACTTCGAGGATCTCCTCAACCCCACCGAAATGTCTTCCACTGAGGAAGCAGAGGCCGAGGGCTCAGTCGTGGACTCATCGATCCCACAAGCTGAGGTCACTGAGGTAGTTGAGAAGATCCTCAGTGGCAAGGCACCGGGGATGGATGAGATCCGCCCTGAGTACCTCAAGTCTCTGGATGTTGTGGGGCTGTCTTGGTTGACATGCCTCTGCAACATCGCGTGGCGGCTGGGGACAGTGCCTCTGGACTGGCAGACTAGAGTGGTGGTCTCTCTGTTTAAGAAGGGGGACCAGAGGGTGTGTTCCAACTACAGGGTGGATCACACTCCTCAGCCTCCCCGGAAAAGTCTATGCCAGGGTACTGGAGAGGAGAATTTGTCCGATAGTCGAACCTCCGATTCAGGAGGAACAATGCAATTTTCATCCCGGTCGTGGAACACTGGACCATCTCTATACCCTCACCAGATTGCTGGAGGGTTCATGGGAGTTTGCCCAACCAGTTCACATGTGTTTTGTGGATCTGGAGAAGGCATTTGACAGTGTCCTTCGCGGCAACCTGTGGGGGGTGCTCTGGGAGTATGGGGTCCGGGGCCCTCTGCTAAGGGCTGTCCGGTTCCTATATGACCGGAGCAGGAGTTTGGTTCACATTGCTGGCAGTAAGTCAGACTTGTTCTCGGTGCATGTTGGACTCTGGCAGGGCTGCCCTTTGTCACTGGTCCTGTTCATTATTTATATGGACAGGATTTCTAGGCGCAGCTGGGGGCCGGAGGGAGTCCGGTTTGGGGACCACAGGATCTCGTCTCTGCTTTTTGCAGATGATGCTGTCCTGTTGGCTTCATTGAATCAGGACCTTCAGCATGCACTGGGACGGTTTGCAGCCGAGTGTGAAGCAGCAGGGATGAGAAATAGCACCTCCAAGTCCGAGGCCATGGTTCTCAGCCGGAAAAGGGTGGCTTGTCCCCTTCAGGTTGGTGGAGAGCTCCTGCCTCAAGTGGAGGAGCTTAAGTATCTTGGGGTCTTGTTCACGAGTGGGCGAAGGACAGAGCGGGAGATCAACAGGAGGTTCGGTGTGTCCTCTGCAGTAATGCGGTCGATATACGTTCCTACTCTCCCCTGTGGTCATGAGCTTTGGGTCATGACCTAAAGGACAAGATCCCGGATACAGGCGGCCAAAATGAGTTTCCTCCGTAGGGTGGCTGGGCGCTCCCTTAGAGATAGGGTGAGGAGCTCGGTCACTCGGGAGGAGCTCAGAGTAGAGCCGCTGCTCCTCCACATCGAGAGGAGTCAGCTGAGGTGGCTCAGGCATCTGTTCCGGATGCCTCCTGGACGCCTCCCTGGGGAGGTGTTCCGGGCATGTCCAACTGGGAGGAGGCCCTGGGGAAGACCTAGGACACGCTGGAGGGACTATGTCTCTCGGCTGGCCTGGGAACGCCGCAGTATTCCCCCGGAAGGGCCTGAGGAAGTGTCTGGGGAGAAGGAAGTCTGGGCATCTCTGCTTAGACTGCTGCCCCTGCGACCCGGCCCCAGATAAGCGAAAGAAGATGGATGGATGGGTGTTTTTATACTGCCCTTAAGGTTCCTTTTAGTTACTTATAAAAAACACCATTCATTTGAAATGAAGACTGAGGATACGGACAGCTTAAGACAAAGAGACAGTCAGCGTCACTCTCTCACCTGGCTGGTTGCTTGAATGAACTCTTGTGCTTTCGCTCTGCTGGCGATATTGGCCTCCTCCATTTTGAAGAGCAGAGCAGTCACTGAGAGGAAGAATGACAGACCATTATTTCATAAAAAAGGACATGTACATCTATAGGGCTATACATTAACTGATAAAAATAATATATATGTATATGACAATGCAAAATGTAATATGTATACTATCACATATTCTAAGAGTATATTTTAAACTGTTGACATCAAGCATGTTTCGTGTTATTGTCAAAATTTGGGAGAATGTACTCCTTTAGTTGTCAGGTGAGAACAATGCCTTTGAATGCAGATGGAGAGACTGGCCACGATGAGATGGCTTGGGTCTTATTCCTCTACTGTAGAGCAGTTTGTTAAAGAGCAACTAAACACCCCATTTTAGCTTGAACAACAGTAGCATGTTGGTCGCATGGACTTGATTTTTTGATCTCTTTTCAACCTCCAAGCAAGAGTAATGTATGTAACTACAGTTCTATGAAATATGGGTGACCAGAGACGATAAGTAATACCTGGATTTCCACCATCTGTGGCATTCAGGAAGAATATAACCAGGTTTTTGAAGAAATCTCTGCGGCCGAGTTGGGTTCTGAACCTTAGCATCATGACCACACGTTTTTTTTATTTACTCGTTTCAGCTCGACCTACATTTCATTATTAATTAATGAAAGTGACGTGTGACTCCTGTCCGACATGCAGTGCAACGCGAGAACTCGCAAGCAGACAAAAATCAAATATTCATTTTTACAAATTATATAATCTAGTTTATATTATTTGTTTACAGCCCTAGTTAGAAGCCCCCCCCCCCCCATCTTCTTTTTGCCTGGCCTGGTTATTTACCCAGCAGAAGAACAAGTCTGCCACCTAGAAGTTGCTTATTTAAAGCATTTTTTCACATTTATAGGAATTGGAATATGCATGTGTTCTAATTGAGGGGTACACGCACTATTCTGTCTATTTTCCAATTTGAAATTACACATAAATCCACCGAAAGCCCAGATGTAGGGATGTGCCGATCCACTTTTTTTTAGTTCCCATCCGATTCTGATACCATCATTTGGATATCTGCCGATACTGAGTAGCGATGCGATACCAGTGTTTAGTGTTAATTAGTAAGCTGTATGCCTCACTGTGTGGAAGAGTCTGTGATCATTCTTTAGTGTAAGGCAACATCAGGCTTGACTTAAACATTGCTTTCCTAACTTTGTAAAACAAAATGTAACAAATAAATATCTAGATTCAATATATACATTTACTGAATTATTTATTATTAAAATACTTTGTAAAAAATCTTCACTATTAACAGGGATTACAATTCAAGTGTAAACTTTTCAAATGCAGCAACAAATTGGTCAGGAATTAAAATCCTAGGACATAACAATACAAATGTATCAAAGGAGATAAAAATGCAAGCCAGGCAGCCTTGGAGTTGTGTGATGGCATCCTTTGACCATTGTGGAGCGCTGTAGGAATGTGGCCTGTGACATTTAAGTTAGAATAATATTTAACGTTGATCATAATCGCTGCTGACGCATGACGTAGCATGCACATGTAGGCCTAAACAGAATTGAACCCAATAGATCAGCCCCATCGTCACCGATACCCATTCCAGTATCCGATCGGTGCTTCCCCACCCAGGTGTCCCAGTTTTCCACTACCAAACTACCAGCAACAGTGTGTAAAAACCTTGTGCAGACTTAAAGAAAATGTTTGACCTCTGTCATTGCCAACAAAGGGTATATAACAAAGTATTGAGAAGAATTTTTGTTATTGACCAAATACTTATTTTCCACAATAATTTGCAAATAAATTCTTTAAAAATCAGACAATGTGATTTTCGGGATTTTTTTTCCCCCTCATTCTGTCTCTCATAGTTAAAATTACAGGCCTCTCATCTTTTTAAGTGGGAGAACTTGCACAATTGGTGGCTGACTAAATACTTTTCTGCCCCACTGTAGTTAACTATAAAGATATAACTGAGTTTGTTTATCTAGGACAGCTATATCTTTGAGTAACGGTGCCAATTAGGGCTGGGCGATACGGCTTATAAATAATCCTGATATTTTTAGGCTATGCTATATGCAATATTTATCTTAATATACACATTTCCTCTGAAATAACATACTGTAAATTCTCCAATTGTGCAAATCTATGATGATTGTGTAGACCATGATGCATTGCTGTAGATTAAACTACCCAACAGTATATAAAGTAGTTAAAATGAGCTCAACCTGAAGCATGTACAGGAGTAAAATGCAACACACACAAATTAATACAGCAGTGATATTAATCCATTAAATTGTACTTGTAGTGGAGTATTTCCACGGTGGGGTTGGTATTCGTACTTTTGTAGTAATGGACGTGAATACGTCTTCCACCTCTGGTTAGCTCACCCACATCCTGACTGCACCTGTGTTACTGGCCGAGCCTTCCCCTTTAAGGAAGGTGTGGTTGTGAATGTGAGCCTTTCCCTCACGTTACTTTAGTCAGCCATGAAGTGTGTAGCTGAGCTCAGGCTGCGTTGTAATAGTTAGTGAAAGGCTGAATATTGTGTTAACTGCCACAGAAAAATAAAAAGTCCTCTTTAAGTAAAGTTACTACGTCTTCTTGTTCTCTTCACAGCAGAGTTGGTCCAGACTGTGGACAGCTAGCTAGTTAGCAGCTTCGCATCAGGCTAGTGTCCATTAAAATAGCCTAAACTGGAGGTCGCGCAAATTTGTTTTGGAGCTGCGTAGCTGGAACCGTGGGTAGAGTAATCAGAAGATTGATCGTGTTTTCTCTTGTGATGTTTTTCTGCCACAGTGAGAAAAAAATAAATAAAAATCACTCATAGAGTTAGCTGCTAGCTAGCTCTGCTGCGAAGAGTAGAAGACATCAGAGTAACGTTACAGAAACAGGGTCTTTTTATTCCTTTTCTGTGGCAGCAAACACAATATAGAGCCTTTCACTAACTAATAAACTGCAACCTGAGCTCAGCTACACACTTTTTGAATCACTAAAATAAGGCAACCACCCCTCAGCGCTGACTAGCGGAAACACTGAAAATTCGAACGTGATTGAAATGAGTCACTTTTGCGAGCCGGTCGGTTCTATCTGACCTCAGCGTACATTTCAGGCAACGCGTCTCTAGCGAAGTAGTTGCGACTGGGCAGCTGGAATTTTGGGTCATTGGTTTTTAGCAGCTTTTTAAAGCCTCCTTTAAACCACTGTTGCAACCAGAGTGGGGCGGTACGGTGAGACAGGAGCAATGCAAACACTGGTATGGCTTTACAGAAGAAATGGGTTAAGAAAGCTATTTTAACGCTATATGAAACTACATCAATATAAACGGTCTTGTCTCATCTTCTATCTCGTTTGAAAATATATTGATATACTGCAAATAAATCGAAATAATGCCTAGCCCTAGTGCCAGTGCAACAGAAACTTGGGTTAGCTGATCACTTGCTCAAATTAGTTATAGGTAGCCAATGGCAATACTGGTGGTCGCAAGCAAACTAACATTAGGTTTAGTTAATGTAATTTGAACTTGCATTCGCCTCCGTTGAAAGGGAAGGATGGAATCTTATGTTTCAAGTCTCTAAAGGTTGCTTTTTTATGCAATAAAGAAAAACTTTATTTAAGTCTGTAAAATAAGGCATTTTTAAATACTAGTGTAGTCCTTTGTATGGCCCTTCAAGGTATGAATGTTTCATAATAACATGGCAGACACCTATGGAGAGAACTCACACGCTAGGACTCCTCCAGTTGTGCAGTCCACCCCGGTCTGTAGACTCCAGGGGAGTGTGGGTGCTGTTGGAGGGGGAGGGGGAGGAGGAGGCTTACTAGCAGACGAGGAGGACACAGAGGAGGAAGAGGGGTCTGACGAAGACAGAGGCAGAGAAAGGGAAGTGAGACCACAGCTTGCCGAAGAGGACGAACAAGGAGGTGAGGCCTGAGATTTTGGTGCATCGTCTGGAGGAGGGGGCTTGGCAGTGGGTGTAGACAAAGTGATGCTGAGGCCAGCTCCCTGGGGGGTGGACAGGCTGGACGGACTGGAAACTGGGAGTGTGGGGCTAGTCTGAGTTGGACAGTCCTCAGCTTGGAACGAAGGGTCTGGGGTCTTACAGCTGCTGTCCACAGTCTGAGAGTCTGGCGAAGACTCCCTGGTGTCTCGCAAAGGAGCCATAGAGGGTGGAGGCGTGTGGGGTGGCGAGGAGGATGGTGGGACCACACTGGTGGAGGAGGATGAAGAAGACGAAGAGGAGGAAGAACAGGGTGCAGGGCCAGCTTGGCCAGTATGTGGACTGACTGCCTTGCTCCCATCTCCAATGGCTGACTGAACATCTAAGGAGGCTCCACTCCAGCCCTCAGATGTGGCTTTTGTTTGGCTGCCATCTGCAGCTGTCAACCCTGCAGCTCCACCTTTTTCTCTTGTCTTCTTGGCCAGGCGACGGCGGCGCTTGGTTGCCAGAGATGATGAGGGAGAGGAGGCAGAGGAGGAGGTGGATGTGATGGAACTTGGTTTTGCTTTCTTGGATTTCACTCCTGCAGGACCGCTTAAGGAGGATTGCGGTGCAGCTAGGCTGCTTCGCTTTCCCATACTGGCCAGATCTTTGCTGCGGCTGCTCAGTGACAGTGGCTCTGAGCACGGTTTGAGGAACGGAGACCTGCTCTCATTGTCCCTGCAGAAGACTACAGCAATTGAGCCACCCACCACAGAGCTCCCAGCCCCACCTCCTGTACCTCCTGGCCCTAGGAGGTCCATGCCCAGCTTTCCAGAGCCAACTGAAGCCCCCGTGGTGCTGCTCACGCCCTCACGCACTAGCACAGACACTTTGGATTGAAGCTTGCCTTTCCGACTGCCACCACTCTCTTTCTTGGATTTACCAGAGCGACACAAATCCTTTCTGCTTCCTTTGTCCCTGTCTTTGTCCTTTCCCATCTTCCTGGCTCGCTTTGCTGAGGGGAGGCCAGACGAGACAGAGGCAGAGCCTGAAGTGACCGTAAGCGAGGAGAGGCATTTGCTTTTGGTTCTATTGGAACAGGAGGAGGAGGACTCAGATTGGCCAATTTTCTTTAATGTGTGAGATTTCTTTTTTGGGTGATGTCGTCCAGTCTTGGGGGTAGTTTTAGTTTTAGGGCTAGGGACAGGTGGTTCTGGAGGCAGGGCAGCAGGAGGTGTATCTTCCAAAGATGGGTAGTCCGAGTCCAAGGCCTCACCATCCAAAGATAACACGTCAATCTCCAGTTTGTCTGAATAGCGGTCTGACTCGTAGCTGTGATACCTTGGTGGTGAGAGTGACTGTGATTGGCTGTGACAACTTCCCTGGTCCTCCACCTCTCCAGCTGAGTGCCATTTTCTCTTCTTCTTCCTCTTGTGGGGCTTATCAGATTCCTGTGTGGGCCGACAGGGAGATGTCGGGGTTAGTCTTGGGGAGCCGGGTACGGTGGTGGTGGTTGTGGTAGTAGTGACTGTAATGGTTCGCTTGATGGCAAAGAGGTCAGAACCATTGAGGTCTTGGATAGATGGCGGGACAACAGGACGACCGTCCCGTCGCCGTTCCCTCTCTCGTTGCCTGTCTCTATTACCTTCCCTCTTTTCCCTGCTTCTTTTGGACCTCTTTGAAATGCCCCGCTCTCTGCTGCTTGAATGTTGTCTTCCCTTCTTTTCCCTCTCCTTTCGGGAGCTAGAATCTCTTTCATCTCTTCTATGGCTACTGGTGCGATTTTGATCTCTCTCTCTATCCCGGTCTCTCTCTCTTCCTCTGTCTCTATCCCACTCTCTGTCTCTAATTCTGTCCTTGTCTCTATCTCTTTCCCTGTCTCTCTGTCTTTCCTCAGATAGGCTTGAAAAGGAGTGTCTAGTGTGGCCCCCTCTTCCTGAAGGGTTGCAGGATCGTGAGGCCTCTGGGCTGGTGTGATGTCTTTTCTTCCGCTTCCTGCTACTGCTCCTGCTACTCCTCATCCCTTTAACCTCTTTCCCGGTCCTGTGCCCTTGCTCCTTTTCTTTGCTATTCTCCCGGCCTCCATCTTTTTCCTTCCTTCTCTTCTTTCTTTTCTCCTCCTTCTCCCCAGCCTTCCTATCCTTGCTTTTGTGTCGGTCGCGGTCCTTGGAACTCTTGGAGGACTTGCGGTTCTTGCTGCCTTGCTCTACAGGAGGCGTGAGAGGGGAAGAGGGTGTAGAAGCTGGGTGATGGGAGGGAGGAGGCGGTGGCTGAGGAGAGTGGGGGGAAGAAGCAGAAAAGGAGAGATACCTTTCTTTCCTCCTGCTGACTAGCTTTCTTCTCAGATCCTCTACTCCTACCACAGGCTCATCCTCAGGCTCCCTGTCTGTCTCCCAGTTGCCCTCTGCACGAACTGACACGAAGCCATCCCCGTCCAGCACCCGGAGGATGCGCTCCGGCTTTGAACCAAAGAAGGAGACGCTGGGAGAATTCAGGGGGAGGATATCTCCAGCTGGTCTCTTATTGCTTCCATCTCTGTCAGCAGCCCCAACTATCTCCCCCTCCTCTATCTCAGAGTGATCGGAGTCAGCACTCTCCCTCTTCTCTCTAGCCTTGGTAGTGCGACAGTCCACTCTCCTCCTCAGAGGGAGCTGGGTGGCCAGACGGGGACTTGGCAGGTCAGTCAAGGTGTCAGTGGAATCTGGAGGTCTGGAGGCTTCCTCTTTCTCTCCTCTCTCAGCACTTCTCTTTACCCCTCTCACTTCGCCACTCTCGTCATCAGCGTCTGATGCTGGGGAACCAGTGGGGTCAAATGGGTCATATTTCTCCCCTTCCCCATCCTCCCCCTTCACTCCCTCAGTTGGATTAAAAGGATCATACATCTCCCTTTTCCTGCCCTCTTCTTCACAATTAACACTTGGCTGCACTGAAGGGTGAGGGAAAGAATCTGATGAGGTGGTGTAAGGTGTAGGTGTGGAGAGAGACTGCGTTGCTAGAGAGGCAGAAGTGGAGGACACCCTGGCCACCTCCGTCCCCTGGGTCTGGCCTTTTACATGGTTCTGATAAAGTGATGAGTTGGCACAGAGAGAGGAGGATGTAGACAAGGGTGAAGATGGATCAGATGAAGGAGATGACAAAGACAAGGAGGGTGAGCGGGGAGGGGAGCTCCTGGTAATCTCTCTAACTCCCCGTGGGGAAGCGGAGGCAGCAGGCCTCCTTTTGAAGCCTGATGCTGGAGTCAAGTCCATGGGCCAGGAAAACTGGTGATGCAGAAGTCAGACAGCGGGACCTGGGGTTGCTAGCGATAGGCAAGGCCACGCCAGAAAAATGGAATCCAGGAATAAACCTAGTAGAAAGGAAAGGACACATGCAGTCTTTATCTTACAATGAAAATCCAACTGGAAATGTTGAGAAAGTAGCGTGTGGTATCCGTTGTGGACACTTTAGGAGTGTGAGAAGGACTTTGCAGAAGATATAAGCTGGTTACTTTGGATCAATTGCAATTTATTTGCAAGACTGTAGCAACAAATTCCACATTATCAGTCCTCTGCTCTCTGTCAAAGAGCATGAAATAAGTTGCCGACATTCAATACAGCATCTTATGGATGTCCATGTATGGACCCTGTTGGACTGTCATAGTAATTGCACCCAATTTCACAGCTTTCCTCTTCATCCTACTCACTAAGATTTCTGTTGTGTCTGAGAGGGGAAATAATGGACAGAATAGAGCATGACTTGTTTTGTTTAAATAATGAGTGCGATGGATATTACAGCCTATCCAATACATCAGCATGACCAATGTTATCGGCCGATATTAGCTTACCACAGATATCGGTAACGCTGTATACATCAGCCAATACAAAATTGTCAGATTTGTGCCAAAAATGTTTGAAAAAATTACAGTTTGTCCAGCAGATAGCACTGATAAGTTCATTTTTTACCGATAAAATGTCCTGGTCAGTACATGTGTTGGTCACAGTCCTGAAGTACAACTAATTTTGAAATTTGTTTATTTAGAAAAAATAAAGTATGTAAGCCTCTTTATTTCTATATCTGAATTTTTAAACTCTCAAATACTGTTATGAAAAAGACAGTACTGGTTGGGCGTTAAGTCCAGAATCACAGTTTGCACAGTATTGGCTTTGCCAAATGAGGTTTCCATTACAAGAAAAGAGCCAATACAAAATACATGACTACCAAAACCAGAGAATGTGAGAGTCCGCGTCAGTTTCTGGATGAAGAGAAAAAGTGGAGATTGCATGTCTGAGAAGAGTCAGCCCAGTGTGGGAAAAGAGCTTAATGAAAACTTCTCTTTAGTGTAATAACACATGCATGAAACTTAAGGCTCTATTGCCCATTGTTTCTCTATGTTGTAGTTTTGCCAATGACTTGTATTTTCTTATGTTGAGCGTTAACAATGTCATTATTCTGTGTACTGTTTACGGACTCAGTGCCTGCGTGTTTTCTGAGTCTTGCTGATGGAAACGCTTAGTTTTCTTGTTCGAGGCTTTGCTGTATCTGTGCCCACTCTTAGCCAAAGGGTAGCCCTAATGTTAACGCTAACATAACGCCTCTGGTTGCCTCGCACATCATCTTTGTAGGTGACGTTATGTTACATTACTTGGAATCCGGTTTTATCACAACTCATAAATTATACTTGATTTACTAAACGACGTGCACCCTCTGTAAGGATGCGTCGGTAGCAGGTATTCAGCTAGCTAGCTAATTTAGCTTACAATAGCTACCAAGCTAGAGGCAGCCACATAAACTGTGTGCTAACGCGTTACCTTTAGTCTGGTAATCTGCAATCTCGAATCAAAGCCCTCGTCTTGCATTGACTGGTATCTATTTGTAAGAGATTAAATCAACCGTTAAAATACAGCATCAACTGTTTTTGCCGTTTTAAACGAATAACCGCAGCCCCAGTCCATCAATCGCCGCCATCTTCCTTGACCGCAGTCTCAAACCGGACGATAAAGGATGATGGGAAACGTAGTTTTATGCGCCGTCATAGTGATCGCTGCTCTGTCTTCTTTTGGTTTCTCCGCAAAATTAGATTTCAACTTGATTCAAACAAAAAAAGAAAACAAACTAGTTTTACATCAGCAATATACAGATAAATATTACAAACACTTAATCCAAATTCATTCAACAAAGATGTTTCTTCTGAATTTCTTATTGCTCAAATATTCGAAACAATTAATGAGCCACTTGCATTACAACTGGGCTTATCAAGTTACGGATGCATAAATATGAAGCCAGCTGAACAATTATACACTTTACTATGTTGAATTTTAATCAGTTGATACATTAAAAAAAATTCAAGGTTCAAATCCCCCTTATGATGTGCATGAGATCCAGTTCCGTGACGTCGTCCGGTATGGCGAAACCGGGGCCCCACCCTGGAGCCAGGCCCGCTGATGGGGCTCACATGCGAGTGCCTGGTGGCCGGGTCTTACCCCACGGGGCCTGGCCGGGCTCAGCCAGAAGGAGCAACATGGGGCCGGTGCAATGTGGATTGGGTGGCAGTCGAAGGCGGGGGCCTCGGCGACCAGATCCCCAGACACGGAATCTGGCTCTAGGGACACGGAAGGTCACCTCCATGCACAGCTTGGGCTGTGGAACCCAACTCCTCGAGAGAGGCTGGACTCACTACTCTGGAGTGGCCCGCAGCGAGACCATCTCTATACCCTCGCCAGGTTGCTGGAGGGTTCATGGGAGTTTGCCCAACCAGTCCACATGTGCTTTGTGGATCTGGAGAAGGCATCCGACTGTGTCCCTCGCGGTGACCTGTGGGGGGTGCTCTGGGAGTATGGGGTCCGGGGCCCTCTGCTAAGGGCTGTGTGGTCCCTATGTGACCGGAGCAGGAGTTTGGTTCGCATTGCCGGCAGTAAGTCAGACTTGTTCCCGGTGCATGTTGGACTTCGGCAGGGCTGCCCTTTGTCACCGGTCCTGTTCATTATTTATATGGACAGAATGGCTAGGCGCAGTCGTGTGCCGGAGGGGGTACGGTTTGGGGACCACAGGATCTCGTCTCTGCTTTTTGCAGATGATGCTGTCCTGTTGGTTTAATCAAACCAGAACCTTCAGTGTGCACTGGGATGATTTGCAGCCGAGTGTGAAGCGGCGGGGATGAGAATCAGCACCTCCAAGTCCGAGGCCATGGTTCTCAGCCGGAAAAAGGGTGGCTTGTCCCCTTCAGGTTGGTGGACAGCTCCTGCCTCAAGTGGAGGAGTTTCAGTATCTTGGAGCTCAGTCACTCGGGAGGAGCTCAGAGTAGAGCCGCTGCTCCTCCACATCGAGAGGAGTCAGCTGAGGTGGCTCGGGCATCTGTCCCGGACGCCTCCTGGACGCCTCCCTGGGGAGGTGTTCCGGGCACGTCCAACCGGGAGGAGGCCCCGGGGAAGACCTAGGACACGCTGGAGGGACTATGTCTCTCGGCTGGCCTGGGAACGCCTCGGTATTCCCCCGGAAGAGTCTGGGGAGAGGGAAGTCTGGGCGTCTCTGCTCAGACTGCTGCCCCCGCGACCCGGCCCCGGATAAGAGGGAGAAGATGGATGGATGGAAAATATGTTTTATTTCAAAACTGTTTACATAAACCAAGTAGTGCATATATAAAACATCAAATACTCCATTTGTAAACATAAATATGTAGCACAAATATGCCTCATTCAATCACAAGATGCTTTAGATCATGTGCTGTGACACAACCAAAGCTGTTCTCACTAACTTGTACATTACCAAAATTAGAACTTTTACAGCATGACAGCACATTGCCAAAGAACAGCAGAAGCTACTATCAGCTTTTCAACAGAAAAGAGAGCCTTTATTTGGCCCCAAATGTCCCACAACTATACAGTACATGTACTGTACATTGGCATACAGATGTTAATGTGGAGCCACAATGGTGATTTGCTAAGAGAGGTCCTAGCCTCCCACTAACCAACCAGCCTGACCAGCAGTGCCACAGGATTGGTACTGTTCTGTCTCCAGGGGAAAAAGATTATTTATGGTAATATAGTCACACACATACAATCTGTGGACACAATGTCAAAATTTCTTCTTGAAGAAGAGGGCGACATGAAAAACCTTTGATTTATAGAGGTAATCTCAATTTTGAGAAAATAAATTTCACATTTCACTCCCAAAACTCTACAAAATGCTACTTCCTTTATCCAATTATTTGCTTTATCCACAGCACTTTACAATTTCTGCCTCTCATTCACGCACACACTCACAAACCAGCGAGCTACCATGCCTCATCATCTGGAGCAATGTGGGGTTCACACCTCGTCTTTGGACAGGAGCAGGTGGGGATCAGACTGCCAACCCTGTGATCAGTAGACGACCCCCTCTGTCATTTCATTTGGCCCCTATCTTCTGTAAAACATCTACTCCAGCTCCACAAAAAGAAAAAAAAAAACACATACTTTCCATGCTACGGCAGAATGTTGTGTTTGGCAAGTGCTGGTGACGAATGAACCCTTCAGCCTTAATAGTCCTGTATTTTCATACTACTAACACCTTTTATGGCAGGTGTTGCCAGTAGGTTTGGCTTGGAAAATTTCTTTGATTTTTTACACTTTAAATTATTGAATAAAATACCTGCAGATCCCCTCAAATAACATGCACAAAAACATTTCCACAAACTCTCAGGTGCGCTCTTTAAACTACAGTTTCTTATGCACACTAAACTTTCTTTGCATGAACATGTTAACTATCCCACAAGAAAGCATTTCTGCTAGAAACATAATGAAGCTTGTGTAGTTTGATGTACTCAGAGAGGCAGCAGAAGGCAAGACATGGTTTCTCAAAATAAGGTTTAATGACTTTATACTGAGGTCCATGATGAAAATATAGCTCAGTGCTCTTATGTCTTGTCGCCTCTGTGCAGAACAATGACAGACAAACCATTTTTCACTTGTAACCAAAGCCTCTAGATTGTGACTCGTAACTATAACCAAGTTATAATATATTTATATGTCAAGACAAATAAACTCAAACCTGAATGTTTCTGTGGACTCTAACTAGAGTTTCTAAATGTGCACTAAACTATTCCCAGCACACACAGGAAAATGGCGATTTTCTTTCTGAATGTCATTTCGAGAGCCCTGTATACAGACCTTATCAAAACTGAAAATATCTTTATTCACTAAAAATAACACAGTAACAAAGAAACAAAGAGCAGCAAATACATTTTTAAAACTGATTTTCTTCTACTTGCTGGCATGCATCCATTTGGTTGTGTGAACCATGACTTATTAGCTGGAAACAATCAAAAGATATGTATTGGTGTACATTTAAAAACAATTGATCACTAGAAAAGATTATAATGTCTTGCATATTCACTACCTTGTGACCTCAAGTTTGTTCTTCTGCAGCCATCCAAGGCTACACACCAACAAGAACAGAGGATGGGCATATAGAACCGAGCTTCCTCTAACCAAATCAGCAGCTTTCACGGACACAATTTAAAGCTGTTGCCCAAAGAACACAAACACACAATAAATAAACAACCAGTGCTGGATGGAAAGTAACAGTCAAGTAGAATCTATCCAAAGGAATCCGAGAGTTTGTGCGTTTGTAGTTTTGTCGTGATATAGGTGTTGATGTTCAGTGTTACAGACCACCACCGCCGGGGCCTGTGACACCACCAGCGTAACTGATGTTTCTGACCAATCAGCTGGCACACTTGCTGTTGCTCCTAACGCCTTCCCCTCCTCCTGATGATGCTGTGAAAGTAAAACTGAAAGTCGGAAAATGCAAACACTCCAGTCTCAGAAGAATCCCTCCTGATGATCTTACATTCAACTAAACAAACCAAGTGCATTGTCCTGTCTCAGCTAGCTTAGCTAGCGGCAAGGTCAAAACGCTAGCGGGGTTCCAGTTCCATACTGCGTACCGATGCAAAGCAGATTTTGAGTCCATTTGGCGGTGCCTTAGGACACCTGCTTTACAGCCTTATCCTTAAATTGAGCGTTAGTATAAAACAGTAAAGTAAATACCAATTGTAAAAGGAAAAAAAAAAACAGCATTTCAAAACAACTGGTATATTTGAGGGCTATATTTGGCACTGTATGATTTCATACTTACAGGACAACAGTCTTTTTGTCCTCTACTGACTTCAGCACTTGTTACCACAAGCAGAAGTGAACTTTTAATGAGAAAGACTGCATGGAATTCTGTCTGTAGTAAAACTCTCCCTCCTTGCTCAAGCACAAGTACAATGATCTGTCAAAATAAAAGCCATATACAGTACGTCCCTTGTTAGAACTTGTCACCCCCCTCTTCCATGGCAGAAACGGCATTAAAAGAATGTGAAAGGGGCGGAAAAAAACAGGGGGTACATAGACAGGATCTGGGCTAACAGGAAGGGGGGTGGGGGGAGAGACAGGCAGCATACAATTGTGTAGTTAAATGAGGACGGACGTTTAGGGTAGAGCAGGTCAAATCAAATCCTTTGTTCTCATGAACACCCTTGTGTAAACAGTCAGACACTCTAAATGTTAACAATTCCCCTATTTTATCTCCCTCTAACTCTTCAACTCAGGACCTCCCCAGCAGGGAGCCAGAGGAGCTGGGAGGGGCTCAGAGGAGCAGCTGGACAAAGTGAGGCACCTTCTGCTTTCAGACCAGTCCAGCGTCCCTGGCCATCTTGTAAAAGGCTCCTCTTTGAGCGATGAGATTGGAGGGAGCATCAAACTCTGCCATCTCTCCATTGTCCAGCACCAGGACCCTAGAGGAGCCAGAATATTGATGAAATTCTGTCTGTACAAGTAGCACAAAGAAGTTCCAGTACTACAGCTGCTTCTTATACTGGTACAATAACTACCTCGACGTTTGTTAGTACTAAAGTCTCAAATGTGCCTCATGCACCTGTGTGTGAACACTTATCTCATGATAGCAACAAACTAATGTTTCACATCTCCAGATGACATTAGAATCCTTTGGGTATCATTAGATTAGTAAGTAAACATACATAACCATCCCATGATACTAAGTTAACAATCACTGGCAACAATGACCACTGTTTCCACCACCTGGAAAAACTGGCACACACAAAAATAGGTAGGAACTATTACATTAAAGCATATAATGGCAACTGTTTAAGTGTAGTGTCCAGTACCTGGTGTAGTCCATGACGGTGTTAAGGCGATGAGCAATTGTCAGGACAGTGCAGTCCTCAAACTGAGAGCGGATGGTAGACTGGATTAGGTTGTCTGTCTCCATGTCCACAGCTGCGGTGGCCTCATCTAGAACCAGGATCTTGGTCTTCCTCAGCAGAGCTCTGGCCAGACACAGCAGCTGCCTCTGACCCACACTGGACGGAGAACACAGACGTGCTTTAACAAGCTGGAGGCAGCAAATCAGCAAACAATGAAACTCCAAGTGTACCAGAAAAGAGGACGACTATGTCATTTAATGTTGCAGAGAGGCTTTTATTATGAAATATCTATGCAGGAAGTGTTGACTGTCACTGATAATAAAAAAAAACGGCAAAGGAGAAGCAACTGGAAAGAATTGGGGAGTAAGAATGGTGTTAGTCTTCACAAGAGAAAGTGACAGCAACAGAGAGGTGAGTATGACGTGATGGTTGTTGGAGGAAGGGTTAAGTTTGAATTAACAGCAAGTTGAAATATTAGCAGCATAACACGGTATTGTTGGAGCAAAACAGCGGAGACCCTTTGACAGTGGAATCTGTAGTTGTAGAAAACAGTCACATGTGTTTCAGTAAACGTGAAGTCAGAGAAAAACTTGTAGAATTAGTTCTCTCTCCCACAAACAACAGCAGTTCTTCACTGCAGCTGCTGCGAACCACAAGTTAAGAAAGCCGTCCGCTCACCCTGCTGCTGCTGCTGCTGCTGCAGTGAATATGGAGCAGAACATAGTGAATTCACATAGTGATTAGCAGTTGTGCGCACACTGTCTTCACACGTTTAGATACGGTGTGTGAGTGTTCTGCCGGGTTCTCTCTGCAGTTTGGGTAATTAGCGTGGCTGGATATAAAGCAGGTATACCTGAGGTTGTCTCCCCCTTCACTACACTCATGGCTGAGTTTGTTGGGCAGGTTGGACACAAAGCTCTTGAGATGGGAATACTCCAGAGCTCTCCATACTTCCTCATCAGAGTAGCTGTCAAAAGGATCCAGGTTCATCCTCAGAGATCCTGAAAACAGCACTGGGTCCTGAGGAGGGAGGAGAGGGTCGTATGTATGGGCATCACACCATGGGACCAACTTTTCTCTCATCTGGACTTCACAGACAAGGAATAAGTTAGCTGTGCCCCATTTCTGGGTCTCTTCCTTAGAAGCCCTCAGAGGGAGGGGAGCTGCACCTCCTTGCTAAACGACATGCTTTACAGACCCACCAAAAGCATCATTGTGAGTTCTGCCACTAGTGTCACCAAAACTCCACAGGTGACACAGTGGACTACTATACACTGACTGTGTGTGTCCTGCAATTTCAACCAAAGAAGGCCACATTTCGAATGGGTACAATGAGGCCATACTCTGCCTCATGACAAAGACTTTAAAGAAGGAGTTACCTTTCAATTGGGATACAGCTTCTTTAGCTTGGAAATACTTCACATGGGCTGAATAACTGGTGCAGGGTACAGCGGCCAAAACGACAAATTTACCTGGGGCTAGCGTTGATTTCCATCCCTGGCAGAGCATTCAGGTGTCATTTAACTCCATGTTCTTTAGCGTCAGTTCTCTCTGCACTGACCTGTGGTATGATAGTGATTCTGGAGCGAAGCTCATGGAGGCCAAGCTGAGCAATGTCCACCCCATCAATGAAGATGTGGCCCTCGGCTGCCTCGATGATCCGGAACAGCCCCAGTGTCAGGGATGACTTTCCTGCTCCAGTGCGCCCCACAATCCCCACCTCATGGGTAGATGTAGCAGCAAAGGTTACAGGCCATATACATACTGAACACATACAGACATTAACACAGGTGTAACGCAAGGTAGATTTTCCGTTTGGCGAGTGAATCTAGGAACGCTATCCGCCACACTGGCTGGTTAATGTTTGTACCAAAATAATCATAATTAACTATATTAAGGGTCTCTACCACGTGTCATTGGTGTCATTTATAGGCGCTGTGCTTCTGCCCTCTGCTGTGTTGGATTTTGACACACACACACCATCATATGTGTTTTTACCAAGCCGTAACTTCTGTGCCTGAAAAATGAAGTTCATCGAATGGCCACGTGAGGTTGGTTCCAAAAGCGAGTCACTCCCCACACAGCCCTATGTTAAAATGCCCAACTATGCAGCAGAAATAAAAAAATGTTTACAGCCTGCTGCTGCAACCTGGTATCACGCCAAAGTGTGTTACACACATGCCGGTCCAACGTGGCAGCGTCACGTTCTCATTCCACAGTTAAGTTAGCAATAATATATGTGCTACATCCAGTTAGACTTTCAAAATAAAGCTTGCTGAGAAACATTTCAGGTGATGGTTGCAGTTAATTTTAGGCACCAAAACTAGTTGATCAGGTTTAGGTAAAGATCAGGTTTTGGGTTTAAATAACTATTTCCTTAAAACAATCAACAGTGATTATTGGTTTCACACTGGAACTCAACCCCGGTCAGTACATTAATAGCAAATAGAATTCAATATCAAGACTTCTGGAGTTGATCAATATATTCAAATAATTTTGCTTTAAATTTTTCTCTGGACTCTAAATTTGTATTATCACAATGAAATGTACTGAAATGAATTTACTGTATATGTGACGCAAAAAAGGAATTTGCTATTTTGGCCGGTAAAAAAAATGCTTGGCTGGTGGATTTTTTCATCTACCAGTAAATTTCGGACACTGACACCGTCACACACATTACACACAATCCCTCATCAGTTTGCCCACAATCAAAAAGTAGACCACTGAATTCAGTGTAGTGATGTAAAGACCTTCTCTCCTCCGTTAATGTTGATGGTGATGTTGCGAATGGCCGGGTCCAGATCGTGGCGGTAACGCAGGCCGAAGCCTCTGATGTCTATGCAGCCATGAGTGGGCCACCTGGGGGGGAGGCTGGAGGGCTCGTGTTTCCACTCTGCCTGGTGGTCAGAGGATACACATTTAAATAAGCACATGAACATCCCCCACAACTCCACACCTCAAATACTTCAATACAAGTAAAACTATTGTACGTAAATAAAAGTAGAATTAGCAGAATGTACTTAAAGTATCACAAGGAAAAGTAGTTATGCAGCAGAATGGCTCCTGTCTGTTACATTATTATAAATTACATAAGGTTATTATTGCTGATGCATTAACGTGTAAGAGGTGTTTTAGCTGTGTAGCTAATTTTCTCTCTTTCCTACATAGTTGGGTAGTTTGATCTGTACCAATACATTATATTTTATAAGATGATCATAGGTTTTGCTCGAAAAATCTGAAAAGTAACTAGTTACAATAGCTGAAAAATAAATGTAGTAGAGTAAAAAGTACAATCTTTGCCTAGTGGGGTTTTAAGTATGAACCGGCAGAAAATACAAGTACCTGAAAATGATACTTAAGTATGTAAGTTAGATTCCACTACTGGGAAAACACAGACCTCATGAATCTCTTCCAAAATTTACACACATCGCAATTTTCAATAAATAAATTGTTGGAATTCCATACATTTTACAGAGAATAGCTACAATGACATATATAACCACTAGTTCTACCAGATCTTTAGCCCACTGTCCAATCAAGAATCTAAGTGGTCATACTGCAGAGAAATGACATACCATGCACTGACAACAAAATTACCTATTGTAACATTTATCGTTAAAAAACTGTGACAATTTAAAATGATATACATTTGATGTCATGTCCAGCCCTATCTATAATGTGGGTGTAGACCCAACTGAGATCAATAATCATTGAACGCATCTCGATCAATAGTGGCGCTGTGAAATGTATCTGAGACTTTCACAATCTGCTCCCATTTCCTTTCTGTATTTGTTAACTTCGACACTATTTTCCCATGTTTGTGTGCCTATGTCATTAATGTGGAAAACAAGTAAATTGGTCCAGTATTGAGCGAGCGAGAAACAGGGCTGCAATGTAATCCTTCTTTATTTATTTATTTTAAAACCAGCAACAGCTGTTATATCACTCTCCTCAAAGCCACCAAACTCCATTGACTAAACACAGTAATTTTACCTTGCAGATCATCGTAAAACACAATGCAACCGCAGGGAGGGCACAAGCCAGTGTCTTCTTGTGCCAGTCCCAAGTCTGGATAAATGCAGAGGGTTGTGTCAGGAAGGGCATCCGACGTAAAACACATGCCAAACTAAAAATGCGAATCACGACAATGACTTCCATACCGGATCGGTCGGGGCCCGGGTTAACAACGACCGCCACCGGTGCTGTTGACCTACAGGGTACCGGTGGAAATTGGACTACTGTTGGTCGAAGACGAAGAAGGAGAGGAGGAAGGTGTGTTCGTAGGCAGAGAGAGAAGAGGAAAGCTAAGAATGTAGGACTGACAGTAGGGACTTTGGATGTTGGGACTATGACAGGGAAGGCTAGAGAGTTGATTGACATGATGCAGAGAAGGAAGGTGGGCATACTGTGTGTCCAGGAGACCAGGTGGAAAGGTAGCAAGGCTAGAAGCTAAGGAGCAGGGTTCAAGTTGTTCTACCATGGGTCGGATAGGAAGAGAAACGGAGTAGGAGTTATCCTGAAAGAGGAGTTTGTGAGGAATGTTCTAGAGGTGAAAAGAGTGTCAGACAGGTTGATGAGCCTGAAGCTGGAAATTGAAGGGGTGATGTTCAATGTTGTGAGTGGTTATGCCCCACAGGTAGGATGTGAGTTAGAAGAGAAGGAGAAATTCTGGAGTGAGTTAGATGAAGTGATGCAGAGCATCCCCAGAGGTGAGAGAGTGGTGATTGGTGCAGATTTCAATGGGCATGTAGGTGAAGGGAACAGAGGTGATGAGAATGTGATGGGCAGGTTTGGTCTTCAGGACAGGAACGCAGAAGGACAGATGGTGGTAGACTTTGCAAAGAGGATGGAAATGGCTGTAGTGAACACTTTCTTCCAGAAGAGGCAGGAACATAGGGTGACCTATAAGAGCGGAGGGAGAAGCACTCAGGTGGACTACATCTTGTGTAGACGTTGTAATCTGAAAGAGACCAGTGACTGTAAAGTAGTGGTAGGGGAGAGTGTAGCCAGACAACACAGGATGCTAGTGTGTAAAATGACTCTGGTGGTGAGGGAGGAGTTGATGATGTGGGTCAGAGCAGGGACAACAGACGGAGAGATGGCCTGAAGGAGATGGGTGGGGATGGGATCCAGCGGGCAGGTGGTAGGGTGGTTAGAATGAATGAACTTGGAAACGTCAGCTTCAGATAGACGAGAGAAAGAGGGGAGTAGACACGTATCTGGGATGCACGCGAGGTCGACAGGTGGCGGCACAGAGAAGTGACTGCTGATGGCGGTTGTTTTCTTGACAAAGAAAGATGCAAAGTCATCAGCTGTTAAATCGGATGAAGGTGGGGGAGCAGTTGGTCCTGATGACATACCTGTGGAGGTATGGAAGTGTCTAGGAGAGGTGGCAGTAGAGTTTCTGACTAGCTTGTTTAACAAGATCTTGGAGAGTGAGAGGATGCCCGAGGAATGGAGGAGAAGTGTACTGGTGCCATTTTTTAAGAACAAGGGAGATGTGCAGAGCTGTGGCAACTACAGAGGAATAAAGCTGATGAGTCATACAATGAAGTTGTGGGAAAGAGTAGTGGAAGCTAGGCTAAGGGCAGAGGTGAGCAGCAATATGGTTTCATGCCTAGAAAGAGCACAACAGATGCAGTGTTTGCTTTGAGGATGCTGATGGAGAAGTACAGAGAAGGTCATAAGGAGTTGCATTGTGTCTTTGTAGATTTAGAGAAAGCGTATGACAGGGTGCCGAGAGAGGAGCTGTGGTATTGTATGAGGAAGTCTGGAGTGGCAGAGAAGTATGTTAGAGTGGTGCAGGACATGTATGAGAGCTGCAAGACCGTGGTGAGGTGTGCTGTAGGTGTGACAGAGGAGTTCAAGGTGGAGGTGGGTCTGCATCAAGGATCGGCTCTGAGCCCCTTCTTGTTTGCTCTGGTGATGGACAGGCTGACGGATGAGCTTAGACAGGAATCTCCATGGACTATGATGTTTGCGGATGACATTGTGATTTGTAGTGAGAGCAGGGAGCAGGTGGAGGAGAATCTAGAGAGATGGAGGTCTGCTCATCGGTGACTCCGTCTTAAGACATATTAAATAGCTGCAGTGACCTACTGCCGACCAGCTGCTAATATTGTAAACGTTATGCAGCAGATCTCGTGTCTTCTCAGGAAACACCCACATGTTGGTAATGTTATTGTCCACATTGGTGCTAACGGAACCACCAAGCAGCAGTCTAAAGTTTAACGGATTTTAACCATCTTTTAACGAGCTCAAAAACTCTATCCCCACGTTGGGCCAGAGCATTGGCTGCTCTCTCCTCACACATGGCTGGCAGCCTGTCCATCTCACAATGTGTTTTTTAATCAACAATTTTAAACTCCTTTGGGATGAGCCTCCTTTGGTAGCAGAGATGGTATCCACCCCAGCATCCGTGGCACAAGAGCACTTTGTTGTGTATTTTTACATTTACATTTAGTCATTTAGCAGACGCTTTTATCCAAAGCGACTTACATATGAGAACATTCACAAACCGAAGGCGCAGCTTCGGGAGCATTTTGGGGTTCAGTATCTTGCTCAAGGATACTTCGGCGCATGGCTGGGGGATCGAACCGCCGACCTTCCGATTAGGAAGCAACCGTTCTGCCACCAAGCCACGGTCGCCAATTTTTATCAGAGTTCTCTAACTTCTTCTATAGTCTTGCGATAACTAACGATAAGATTATTCTCTACAGAGATTTTAACATTCACATTGATAATCCATCCGATTCTCTTGCTTTGATTTCTTAAATATTATGGACTCTTATAACCTTGTACAACTTGCGTCTGGCCCAACACATAACCGTGGTCATATTCTTGAATTTCTACCTCCAGAGCTGCAGAGTCTGGATCTATGATTGTGGGCTACCTGCTGCCCCTCTGCTCGGCGACCGCTGCTACAATTATTATTATTACTCTTTTTACTATTATTATCACTATTATTCCTTTCACTATCATTTCTATTATTATTATTTTATTAATATTACCATTACATTATCATCATTTTAGAATTGTATGTGGAATTTGCATTGTGCTTGCTTCCCTCCCTCTCAACCCAACACAGCTGTGGTGGCTGTGGCTGGCGAGGCGGCGTGTGGACGGGGGTGGGTTCCACAGGTGCGAGCCGCCCGTCTACTCTGCTGACAGCAGTTCCCAATTACGTGCCGGTGTATTTTGGACGCCGCTCTCCGACCTGCCCTTGCCAGATCGTCTGCTTACCTGAGGGTAAAACTATGACAAGAAAGCCCCGCTAAGAGGTCAGTGTCTACGCTAGTGATCCTGCCTGTGTGTTTGACTAACTTCGCTTTTTCCGTGTCCAGGTGTTCGCCTTCCTCACCACTCCGCTACCCCATCCCCGCGGACCTCGGTCCAGCCACTGCCACCTTGCCTACGCCTCCCACCTCGCCTCAACAGCCGCCCAGTTCCTTCCTCCCCCACGCCCCGGCCTGAGAGCTTCGCTATCCCCATCTACACCAGTCCCTCCCCGCCTTCACAAGTCCTAAATAAACTATTTGCCTGTACACGATGGTCCGCTTTTGGAGTCCATTCTGTCCAGTGATCATAACAACAGCAGCAGCAGATGGAGGCCCAACCTGAGTCTGGTTCTGCTCGAGATTTCTGCCACAGTGGCAAGAAATGTTTTTCCGTTGCCACTGTGGCCAAGTGCTTGCTCATGGTGGGATTTGTTGGGTTTCTGTAAATAATATTATAAAGGGTACGGTCTAGACCTGCTCTATAGGACAAGTGCAGTGAGATAACTACTGTTACGAATTGGTGCTATATAAATAAAATTGAATTGAAAAAGATCCCTATCCCTGGGCTGTATCCCTGACTACTTCAAAACTGCTAATGTTTAACCACTCCTCAAAAAGCCTATACTTGACAATAGGGTTCCTGAAAATTACCAAGCTATTTCAAAATTACCTTTTAAATCTAAAATACTTTCCAAACTTCCAATCTGGTTTTCGTCAGCATCACAGCACAGAGACTGCCCTTCTTAAAGTCACTAATGACCTTTTAATGATCTGGCTGGCATGTGTTCCATCCTCGTACTGCTTGATTGGATTACTGCTTTTGACCCCATCAATCATGGTATTTTATTGGACAGACTGAAGAAATGGTTTGGCATATAGACTGTACTTGGATCAAATGGTATCTTTCAGACAGAAAATTCTGTGTGTCCATAGGTCATTTTTTGCTACTGTCAGGTATGGGGTACCTCAAGGGTCAATTTTGGGACCAATTTTATTCTCTCTTTATATGTTCCCACTAGATAATATAATTCATAGACATGGTGTCTCCTTTCACTGTTATGCTAATGACACACAGTTGTACATCCCCGTTAAGCTAACTAATTTCAGTATGCTGAGTTCTTTACAGGAGCGCCTAGTCAGCATTATGTTTTATAAATTCGCCCAAAGAACACAACTCGCAATTTGGACTTTTTTAGAGTCAGTTTTCAAAACAGCCGCATGTGGAAGAGGTTTGTTGTTAATGATGTCACCTATCGAAACAACAAAACCACCCTGGTACAGAATGACATCGGCACCATCAGGTTAACTTACAAGCTTTTACTAAACCACGGCATAAGCGGGAGATGCTCTCTCTCGCTTTCTCTGCAGTGTGCATGTGCTATTGTCAGTAGACCGGACAGGAGGGGTAGAGCGAGGGGAGATTGTCCACTAGTGGATGGTGCCGTTAATATACCTGGGTGGCCCGACCAAGTAAAGTCTGTGTGTGGGAAATACTGCTGGATCTTTTGTAACCAAACCACTTCCACTACTGAAGTGGCTCCCCTTTTAGGAACCAACTCCTCCACCGTGTAGCCAGTAGCAATGTTACTTTCTCTTTTAGCCACGATTGCTGTTGTTGTTGTGCATAACAGTATAACGTCAACAAGTCAGAATGTTGCCTTTATTATGATATGCTTTTTTTTTTTATCATATAAATGATACTGGTATTACTGGGAACGGTATGATTTGGCACACCCCTAGTTACGATGATCTGCAAGGTAAAATTACTGTACATGGATGTGTTTCTCTGTTTGGCTTTGAGGCCACCATCATTATTTTATTTGCATCTAATTTGAACCACTATCCTGTTGTCTGGACTTCAGTGAGAAAATAAACTTTCTAGTTTTTGTGTAGATTTTATAGAACAAACAGGGTTCTAATTCAATTTCCCTGCACCCTTAATCCTAAACTCAAGGGTAAGAGGAGTCAAGTAAAACATCCTCCCTCCAAAAACACAACTTGTGATCCCTGGAATTTTCGTTTCTTTGTACCTCTTTCTCTGTGTCACCGTACTCCTTCACTTTCTCCACAGCTACTATGTTGGTCTCCACATCAGAGGACATCCTCACCAGCCAGGTCAGAGAGGCAGTCAGCTGCACATGGGACAGAGGAAAGCAAGGTGATACTTAAAACAAAACTACAACTTATATGGTCGCTCACTTCCCAGATTCACCCCAGTAAAATTGAGGTAAACTGAATTTAGATTGAAGCATTTAAAAAAACAAAAAAAAAAACTTTTGAATTACACTTAAAAGCGCATCTTGCTAAAAATTCCACTTCGCAAAATCAACACACCTCACCGAGTAGTTTGTTAATTTCATGTGTTAATTGCCTGTAGCAATTTCTTAATTGAAATCATGCAGAAGTTTGCTAAATTATCATATCACTTAAATAATATAAGGAATTAATTTAAAGACCATGCAGTTAGGCTAAACTCCTCGTAGTTAATTGTCTGTTTGTCTCTGAGAGATGAAACTGTAGTCATTCTTTAGTTATTGGTGGCACCACACGCCGTCATAAAAACATTTTAGGGGTTACTCCTATCCTCCATTTTGCTGTAAGATAAGTGAGTTGTTCTGCCTCTCGGGCTGTGCCTTTGGTGTGTGAGAATGATTAGTTACTATAATGATGGGCGGTTAGCTCCTGTGAATATGTGTGAATGTGATATGTAGTGTAAAAGCGCTTTGAGTAGTCGGAAGGCTAGAAAGGCACTATACAAGTACAGTCCATTTACCATTTAAAAAGGTCAAGAAAGGTATCGATACAAAGTGATTCATATTCTGAATGGCGTAATTATATAGAATTTTATAAAACATTTACAAAGCATCCTATAGGATGGAGAGATGTGAAGTGGAACAGGTAACCGATGTGAGTGTTTACCTGGAGGGCATAAGAGATAGACAACCCCATGATGCCTGGACTGAGGCTCTCTCTGGCCATGACAGCAAACAAAGCAGCAAATGACACGATGAAGTTTCCAACAAACTCCAGGCGAACTGCCAGCCACCTAAACAAACAGAGATTCATTGATACAATAAGAAAAGAAGACTATTGAAGGTACTAAGTAGCCCTTTCCATGTAACTGAATAGGAAACATTATTTAATTTTCATTTTTTTAAAAAAGAACAAATTAAGAACAGGATTAAAATTGTCAACTGATCACCACCTGGTGGTGAGTTGGATCCGATGGCGGGGGAGTAAGTTGGACAGACCTGGTAGACCTAAACGTCCTGTGAGGGTGTGTTGGAAATGTTTGGCAGAGTCTCCTGTCAGAGAGATCTTCAACTCCCACCTCGGTAGAGCTTCAACCAGATCTTGACACGCCTCTGCAACATCATGTGACGATTGGTGACAGTGCCTCTGGACTGGCAGACAGGGGTGGTGGTCCCTCTGTTTAAGAAGGGGGACCAGAGAGTGTGTTCCAGCTACAGGGGGATCACACTCCTCAGCCTCCCCGGGAAAGTTTATGCCAGGGTAATGGAGAGGAGAATTCGGCCGATAGTCAAACCTCAGATTCAGGAGGAATAATGCAGTTTTTGTCCCGGTCGTGGAACACTGGACCATCTCTATAACCTCCATGCACAGCTTGGGCTGTGGAACCCAACTCCTCGAGAGAGGCTGGACTCACTACTCTGGAGTGGCCCACAGCGAGACCATCTCTATACCGTCGCCAGGTTGCTGGAGGGTTCATGGAAGTTTGCCCAACCAGTCCACATGTGCTTTGTGGATCTGGAGAAGGCATGTGACTGTGTCCCTCGCGGCGGCCTGTGGGGGGTGCTCTGGGAGTATGGGGTCCGGGGCCCTCTGCTAAGGGCTGTGTGGTCCCTATGTGACCGGAGCAGGAGTTTGGTTCGCATTGCCGGCAGTAAGTCAGACTTGCATGTTGGACTCCGGCAGGGCTGCCCTTTGTCACCGGTCCTGTTCATTATTTATATGGACAGGACTTCTAGGCGCAGTCGCGGGCAGGAGGGAGTCCGGTTTGGGGACCACAGGATCTCGTCTCTGCTTTTTGCAGATGCTGCTGTCCTGATTAGCTTCATCAAACCAGGACCTTCAGCGTGCACTGGGACGGTTTGCAGCCGAGTGTGAAGCGGCGGGGATGAGAATCAGCACCTCCGAGTCCGAGGCCATGGTTCTCAGCCGGAAAAGGGTGGCTTGTCCCCTTCAGGTTGGTGGAGAGCTCCTGCCTCAAGTGGAGGAGTTTCAGTATCTTGGGGTCTTGTTCACTCGGGAGGAGCTCAGAGTAGAGCCGCTCCTCCTCCACATCGAGAGGAGTCAGCTGAGGTGGCTCGGGCATCTGTCCCGGACGCCTCCTGGACGCCTCCCTGGGGAGGTGTTCCGGGCACGTCCAACCGGGAGGAGGCCCCGGGGAAGACCTAGGACACGCTGGAGGGACTATGTCTCTCGGCTGGCCTGGGAACGCCTCGGTATTCCCCCGGAAGAGCTGGAGGAAGTGTCTGGGGAGAGGGAAGTCTGGGCGTCTCTGCTCAGATTGCTGCCCCTGCGACCCGGCCCCGGAATAAGCGGATGAAGATGGATGGATGGATTAGAATTGAGTTCTATTTTTAATATACTGTTCAAAAAAATATTTTTTTTGAGCAACTAAATATTGTTTCTAGAGCAGCAACACTAGTAAGTTCAGAACCGCAAAGTCACTATACACACTCAATAATATCTCTGTGGAAACAAATCCAAAATATCAGTCAAATAAACACTGAGTGATGTTTAGAAAGAGTAAAGAACTCCGACATCAGTCAGTATCAGTCCTCCCTCCTGTCCTCTGTCCTCCTCGCTCTGCTGCTTCTGGGATAAGTACCGCTTGTAGAGAGAGGAGGGGCTGCCCTCTCAGCCAGCAGCTAAGTTTACAAGACGCTTTCAAATTTTAAGATTCGTGGAAAACTAAGATACTCAGTTAGGCTACATACAGATATCTTTCATTAGCTTGTTCGTAACAATGAGCTATTAGCTGCATTAACAACTGCAGACAAAGCAAGAGGTAAAATAGCATTTCTACTTTTTCCTCGTCAGGTCAAGTACAACATCGCCTTCACTTCACCTGAGACACTGTCTCCTCTACTGTGGGTGTAGGAGCTGAGTCCCACCCTCAGTCAAACACGCAGAGAAGCTAGTGCCACCTTAATCTCAGAAGCTCGGAAAATGGCGTTTAAGAATTTTAAGGGCCTTAACTGTAGGTAAATTGATTAATCAGCTTTTTATACTTTTTAAGACCCCACAGAAAGCCTGATTTTTGCATTTTCCTCACTAAAGACAGCTGCAGCAGGTAGTAAGTGTGTTAAGAGTGAGTAGTAACAGTGACCCTAACCTGTTTGCTACTATGCTGGGGTAGTAAGCCTTCTGGTTGTGGTCGACACGCTGGTCACTCTCACGGATGAAGCGCTCCTGTTCACCAAAGGCTCGGATGACGGAGGTGCCCAGCAGTGTTTCATTGAAGTGGGTGTAGATGGGTGAACGGCTAACTGACTCCAGACGCTTCAGCTGGCGAGAGGACGCCACATAAAACCTCTGAACAGAGGAAGGACAGAGACATCTGATAACTTCAATCGCATCGATTAACCAGTCAGTGCAGCTACAAGTAGTAAGACAGTGACACTTTTTTTGAGGACGCTTACATCCACATCAGATGAACAGTGTGGAAACTGTAGACCTCTTTACACATAGTCCTCCATGTTTAGGGGACCAAAATGTATAGAACATGTAAAAGGAAGGTAGATGTTTTGCCTTTCTTTCCAACTAACCTGCACAAAGAAGTAGAGCAGACCGAGAACAGGAATGACGATAGCTACCAGCGGTGTGGCAATCAGGATAACAACACATGCACCCAACACATTGAACATAGAGCCCATGAACATCTTTATAATGCTGGGGATCACTGTGTCAATGGTGTCCATCTCCTTGGCAAAGCGATTGACCAGGTTGCCGCTGGGGGTTCGCTCAAAGAAGGACATAGGTGAACGCAGGACATCATACAGCATGGACTGGTGGAGGCAGCGAGATGCCATGATGCCCCCGATGGACATGGAGAGGGAGTAACCAAAGACTGCCACACCTGCAAGAGAGCAGTGGGGTTTATAGGGTAAGAAGATTTGTACATATTGTACATATTTCAAACCGACATCCACACATACCCTTCTGTACCTGAAAAGAGTTACATAAGTTTCACTTGAATTGGTGTGTTTGAAAAAGTGTCACCTGAACCTTGTGACAGACAAATGAGCTGCCGTTTCAGTTCCAAGTCAAGGACAAGTCCTACATTTTGTGTTTTGTTTTGTTTTTCTGTCTGATAGACTGTACTGCCACTGCCACCTCTCCCTCTTGCTTGTGCAATGTGATTGGCTGATTCATGGTATAGCTGCTGTCTGGAAAATAAAAGCTTGATTGGCATATTTATGTATTCTTTCAGTTTGAGGAGGATATCAAGTCATTTGAAGTCAGGCTAAAGTCTGAGTGTAGTCACGACTCATTGCTAGCAACAACTCAGATGTAATATACGTTCTTCGATTTTGTTTCCCGATTCAGTATCTTGTTAGAATGAGTGGATGTGTGTTCAGTGTACTTACGAAAAACAAAGAAATCATAAAAACAACTTTCATGTTTTTTTGGTGTGTCAGAGCAATTCATTTCAAGATCTGTCAATCCCTTAAAGGGACATTTCACCCCAAAAATACATATTTACCCAACTACACCCGCCAACCCTATCTTAGAGCAGAAGGAAGCATGCATCTACTCATGGACGAGACCCTCGTGCTCGAGACATCGCGGGATGTAAACATTAATGGTGTCGTCCTCAGCTGAGCTGTAACGTTAGCTAGCTCAGTGGTGCTAGGTGAGCTAGCAGTATTGGTGAACTATAAACTAATCTCCACAAGATGAGAACATGCACGCTTCCTTCTACTCGGTGATACAGTTGGTGGATGTAGTTCGCTAGAAAGAAAATAGCTCCTAGATGAAGCTGCTCACAACAAGGTCTGTGGCTTATCTCGAGTAACCGGGTCATGATTTCTGTAAAGAGACGTTGCTGTTGAATTTTTCCTAGTGTGTTTTGGCATTTTGAGCACCACAAACATCTCCAAAACTCAGCTACTCACACCAAAAATATCTACATGACAAATAGCACCACAGGTAAGAGGAAAATGTGTTTTTGACTTTCGGGTGAACTCGCCCTTTAAGCTTCTTAGCTCAATGTGTAGTTTTCTAATTTAATTTAATTTCTGTATTGTGTATCTGCTTCTTCCTCCCCTCACCCTGGGAAAGGCCGAGAGCACCGTACACCCCGAGTCTCATCAGTCGGTCAGGCTGAGTGCCATTAACCACGGGGTCGTCGGTCCACAGGCTCAGCCAGTAGTTGGAGAACAGTGAGACCAGGTGATGGGCAAGGAACAGCAGCAAACTGATGCAGGACAGAAGCACTCCAATGGCTTTCAGATAGGCCCAGAACACAGACAGCTTGACCTGGGGTGGAAGAGGAAACCAGCTGGGATCAGGGTTAGGTTAGGCTGTGGTTGGGACCATCACAAACTGCACATGGATATATGATGATTAATTCTTTGCTCTGATGTGGTTGATGTCAAGCCTTTACCCACCCGTCCAGTGCTGGCCTTGTCAGCCTCTGTCAGCTTGCCCACTTCAGGGTTCTTGATCGTCTTACTCAGAATCTTGCCCTCCTTGCACGTCTGGGACAGTTTGGACACACTGCTGACACCCGGACTGCTACTTACCCATGAAACAATACAAAGAAACACACAAGAGACAAACAACAACTACTATATATATATATATATATATATATATATAATATGTGTGTGTATATATACACACACACACCCACGCAGTATAAATCTGGTGAGAACAAGTCTTATGCACGAACCTCTCGTACCTAATCCAATTTTAGAGCTGCTGGCAGTACTGTTCCCCTCGCTCCCTCCACTCTGCCCGACGCTGGGGAGGGATGCGCACTGGTTAACTAGCCGTGGTACCATACCATGGGGAAGATTAACTGATCTGTCTGTAAAGGAGTCCCTGCGTTCCCGCTGCCTTTTCAGCTACTTATCGCACACTTCTGCTAGGGTAGCTAGTTAGTTGCTCAGACTTCGTCACAAGCCACATTTGCTGTCTAGCTCTAGCTTGCTTGCTAACATCTGCTAATCCAGTTTTAGCACTTGTTAGCAGTACTGTTCTCACTGTTCGCACTTTTGCTGCAGTTGTTGCACTCCGGCCAAGACCCGAACGTGGGCAATGCATGGCCTGACTGCTGTGGTTTCTTCATATTTTGGGTCTGCACTAATGAGGTTACACATCTTGGCGTTATCTTAGATTCAGATCTAAGCTTCAAGTCCCACATTAACAAGGTGACAAAAAACATAATTTTTCCACCTTCGGAAACAATACTCAAGTGTGACAATTCATAAATCGAAAAACTGATTAATTCCTTTTATATCCAGCTGACTATTATTGTAAAGCGCTTTTTATTGGCCCCCTGAAAAAACAAAAACACGGAGAGACTTCAGTTCATCCAGAACTCTGCAGGTGTTAACCAGAACCAGGAGGAGAGAGCACGTTGATCCAGTTTTAGCTGCAATTTTATTTTATCCTCCTTATATACAAAGCCCTGAATGGCATTCTATCATTCTATGTCTATTTTATGTGAAGATGCATGTATTCTATTCTCATCGTATTTTTTCGTTACTCCACATAAACTACGGCGTTCTATCCGTTTTTATGTTCATTCTGTTGTTTTGTTATGTGAAGCACTCCGCGCATGTATTTTATTTGTTGGAAAGCACTTTGAGCTGCATGTTTTGTATGAAAGGTGGTATATAAATAAAGTTATTATTAGTAATGTTGGTTCGGGCCCAGTTTGGGGTACATCTCATCCCTCGGCCTTCGCCTTAGGTTTTAACCAATAGCCAGGCCCGTTAAGAGGATGTAGATAGAACATCAAATAAATAGAAATAGTAGTTACCTGGATGTAACTCAAGTTCCATGAGTATGTGCGTAGCCCTCTAACCACAAGCCCAGCTGGTCTTGGTTGTTGTGTGACTTTCAAAGGCTTTATAGGTGGAGGGTGCAACCTCCTGACTGGGCGGTGAGTGCAAAGATTTTTTCCTCACGTGCCGTGTGGGTAAACCAACAGCGAAGCCAGTTAGGCTACACACCTACTGCGCGATTCATGTGAAAGTTGACACTGAAACCGCGACAAGTCTGAAGGTATGAATGACATATTCTGACACTGCTACATTTGTTATCAGTCAATCTAACTTTCATACAGGTTAGCGTAGGCCGTAATATAGTGAAATAAAGCACTACAGTAAAATTAAAAAACATTAAATAGATAAAAAAATGAATTATGACAATGAAAAACAAAATAGAATAGAACAGCTATAACAGTCAGAAAAAAGTTAGCTTACAACATAAATACTATAAAATAAAGTAAATAATGTCTATAAACCATTCATAATCAAAAGCCAGGCTGAAGAGGTAGACTTTAATTTTATGTTTAAAAGATTTCTACACTTGCAGCCGCTCTCAGATCAGGCAGCCCGTTCCAGGGGCTCAATTCATAAAAGCTAAAAGCTGCCTCACCAAAGGTTGTAGTCTGTTATGATTCCTTCTGCTGACTTCTGACAGCGGGAACAGAAGCTGTGCACTGTGAAATTCTTCGTTTTACTCTGTGGTAACAGGTTTGTGAATGAAACCTCTCCGCCCCGCATATGCTAATGATACAATCTCAGGAACATTCACCTCCTCGTGAACAGGTGCCATTTATCTGGCTGAAACAAGTTTAACCAGTTACGAGAGTTTGGTGAATCCGATTCTGAACACAGGCGAACCTCACAGAAAAAAGTCAGCGATGTTTAGCGGATAAGAATACGAAAATATTGCATGAGGCCCATTCTGCATTAGTCTTGTTACCAAATCAACAATGAAATGCTCCGACTAAAAGCTAATGTTTGTGTATAGAGACGGAGCACAACGAAGTCCCGGCCACACCCGCAGGGGAAAACAAGGCATCCATTGCCTCCTTGACACTTCCATCTGCTAGCAAACAACAGAAAAATGGCTAAACGCTGCTGTGTGGTGGGATGCACTACCAACGATCACATAGTTGTAAATATCAAAGTATTTCACTTCTGGCCATTCAGTGGGATCATTTCTCCAAGAAAAGCAACGTAAGGAGAAGCGACACTTACTAGACATAGGGTGTCTACCGTTTCTAAATCTATTGCTTTTAGCTAGCCACAGGCATTTGTCAGCATTTCAGCCCATGACTTGTTGTGCTCTGTCTCTATCCAAAGCCTGATATTGTATGTTATATATCTCTGTGCCATAGCGCTCCGTCGTTGTCCAGTATCACTCACCCAACAACAGCAGTTGCACTGCCGTTCTCTAATCCTTTAGTTCCACTCTTTGGTACAGATTCTAAATGTAGGAAGGAAACCAAAAAAGTTTTTATGACAAAAGATTGATCCCTAAACATTATCAGCAACCACTGCTACAAACAACTAAGATCCAAAACACAGTTAATGTTCATGGAGCAGATTTTGCAGTTATATACCTCCCCCCTTATTGAGATCAAGGACAATAAATTAAGTACCATAAAATGGTGTATTATTGAATTTGCACCTGACAGCCAAGACATCCAATCCTTGTGGCTGCGTAAAGCGCAGCGTGTCTCACCGTTGTTGTCGGTGTGGTCGACAGCAGCGTATGTTCGCAGAAACTCAGCGAAGGCTCCCTCTGTGGCCATGAGCTGCTGGTAGGAGCCCATCTCTGTGATCTCCCCCTCCACCATGACCAGGATCAGGTCGGCCTGGGGCAGGTAGCTCAGCCCATGGGTCACCAGCACACGAGTCTGCACACATCCACACATATTTAGCATGCTTGTGTGTAAAAGGTGACCCCTGTATCATTTTAAAGTCAGAAGTCATTACTGTATTAATTCCAAGTCAGCACATTCCTAATCATTTAAAAACATTAAAAGGACATCAAAAACCAAAACATTCTTCTTGGGACTGACATAATCGGTCCCTCTCAAATTAGTTTGCCCTTGACCCTTACCGGAGTCCTTTAACATTGAATATCGGCTGATACTGAGCTGGATCTGATAGTGTTCACCCAAGCTAGCAGCGTTTTTTTAATTGATGGAAATGTCAGTCAGTCAGTCGGTTGGTCCAGACTGTAATCTCTCAACAGCTATTGGATGGATTGCCATAAGATTTTGTACAAACATTCATGGCCCCAAGAGCCCACATTCTAATTACTTTAGTGATTCTCTGACTTTTCCTCTAGCGCCAGAACAGGTTGACGTTTTTGCTTTTTATAGAAATATTTAGACAACTATTGGATGGATTGCCGTGTAATAAGTTTCAGACAGTCATGTTCCCAGAGGATGAATTGTAAAAACTTTGATCTCTTGACTTTTCCTCTAGAACCATCATCCATGGACATCAACATGCTGGCATTATCACGGTGAGCATGTTAGCATTTAGCTCAAGTCACCAATGTCAGTACAGCCTCAGCGCCACTAGCACGGTTGAAGCCTATCTAAAATTAAAACATTTTTCCCCAAAGGCAAAAAGGTTAACAGACTGCAAACGTTAATATAGAGGAGAAGCAACATGAATCAAACCTATATAATCCTCAAACATCAAAATGGTCCACTAAGAACACCACCACGACAGGTGGAGAAGAAACAATGCAATGCAACCGATGCAGCGAGGAGCCCGTGGCCTGACACCCAGCAGTCTACCTACATCTGAAGGACAGCAGACTCTCCTGAGGACAACATGAACATGTCTCACATGACCACCAGGTGGACTAATGTCCCACATGGCCTCAAACACTCTCCAGGTGTAAACGACCCAACAGAGGTTAAATGCCTGCCAGTTAGTCAGAACTGAAGAAGCGACTGAAGAGACTGCAGTGATTTACATAAAACAAGAATTTAGACCTGTATTTATTTAGAATAATAAAAAAGGAAAACTGCAGCTGATAGGGAAAGGTAAAGAACAGTTCTTCACATCTAGCTCATTCCTGACAGCCTACAGCAAATACTGTAGTAGTCACATTACATCAGTGATTTCCTGTGATGTTGGATGATAATGAGTCTAAAGTTTTCTAAAGTTGTGTTATTTTATAGCATCCATGTTTTTCTCTAGGTATAATTTGTTCTCTGTACTTCCTGTGGTTTTCAAGTTGTGCACTTTCAGAGTTTGGAAAAGGTTTTGTTTCATCTGTCTGTCTTTATACTGTACCTGCCTATGACATAAATCCGTGTGAATATTTAGCAATAAGCAGCAAAGGGAAATATTTTACCATACAATGAAGCTCCACATGGTGCTTCAGCTTGGTTAGGCTTGAGAGCATACACACCTTGTCCTTCAGCAGTCCCTGTGGGCCGATGACTTGATCAAAGATGTGTTTTCCTACGTGAGCATCGACGGCAGACAGCGGGTCATCCAGCAGGTAGACCGCACGGTCACAGTAGACAGCCCTGGCCAAGCTCACTCTCTGCTTCTGACCTCCAGACAGGTTCACTCCCTGTCCACGAGAGACACAGTACGAGATAGAGACAAGACTGCTGTGCCTTGGTATGTTTTCAAAAACTGTACAGAGGAAGCATTTCATTAAAAGTCTCTGAAGTTTCTAACAGAGGTTAAAAGAGACAATATTGAGAACTTGACAATTTCTCAAGAACCTCTGAGTGTGCACCGCGTATCCCGATGCTAATGTCACCAGCACCGAGGAAGTATAGAGTGCAGTAGCTGTACCATTGAGATTCGTAGGCCACTTAGGCTACGTCCACACTACTACATTTTCATTTTAAAATGCATACGTTTTGCTACGTTTGCACCTAGCGTCCACACTACTGCGGCGCTTTCGAGCTTTCGAGTTTGGAAACGCTGCTGACTTTGTTTATGTTTTAAAACTCTGAGGTCGCGTTCTAGTCTGGGTGGGCAAAAACTGAGGTGGCCACCCACGTTCGCTTTTGGTCCTTCCCTGATTCACCAAGCCCCCATCACGTAAACACAAAGCATGGCTAATTCAACATGGCTAACACATTACAGGCGTTGCCGACCTTGCTGCCTATGCTAGCAGCTGTTGTTCTACATTTATGATGCTGCTACTGTGACTACTATTAGAGTGATTGGTGACAATTCCCAAATCCAGCTCCGTTATCAGCTCTACATGATCGTTTTTGGGTGAAGAACCAGTGCCTGGTGGGATCATTTATTAATGATGTTGTGGTTCCTGGGGAATGGCGGGAACATTTAGAATGTCCAGATGTGGAAGGAATATCAAAACACAGAGTACAGAGCCTGAAGTAAAGGATCATGTCGTCAACTTCTACCAAACACACGGTGAACTTAAGCCACAATGCTAACTCACAGAAACATTCTTTGAATGAACAAGCATTGTGTGATGGATTTGTTTTGACGCATCAATAATTAACATCATGAAGGCTTTAAGCATCACTGGCAAACGTGAACTGTGAGTACGTGCTACGGTATTGTGGAGTATTTCCACATTGACAGAATGGATGTCATATTGTCGATATTTAGAAACACACAGAAGGATGTTTAAAATCCATGGTAGTATGGACGGAGATTATTTGGGAAACGGGGTCGAAATGCTCGCCTGGAGATCGTTTTTAAACAAAAACGTAGTAGTGTGGAATCAGCCTTAGACAGGGGAATCGGGCATGCTAATAGTTTGTGGAGATCAACTTTGAAGTCAATCAGATGATACCTGTAGAAGTAGTCAAATGTGCAATTTGCATGTTGACTGAAAATTGAGCAAGTTTAAGAAAAATCTTTAGTCCTGCTTTTAGGTCAAAGACTGTAACTGCTAAATTGTGCTAAATTATCTATGTTAATCTACACGTTGATTAACGTGCCCCCCGCAGGGGGGCACAAGCCAGTGTCTTCATGTGCCAGTCCCAAGTCTGGATAAATGCAGAGGGTTGTGTCAGGAAGGGCATCCGACGTAAAACACATGCCAAACTAAAAATGCGAATCATGACAATGACTTCCATACCGGAGCGGTCGGGGCCCGGGTTAACAACGACCGCCACCGGTGCTGTTGATTGATTGACATGATGCAGAGAAGGAAGGTGGACATACTGTGTGTCCAGGAGACCAGGTGGAAAGGTAGCAAGGCTAGAAGCTTAGGAGCAGGGTTCAAGTTGTTCTACCATGGGTCGGACAGGAAGAGAAACGGAGTAGGAGTTATCCTGAAAGAGGAGTTTGTGAGGAATGTTCTAGAGGTGAAAAGAGTGTCAGACAGGTTGATGAGCCTGAAGCTGGAAATTGAAGGGGTGATGTTCAATGTTGTGAGTGGTTATGCCCCACAGGTAGGATGTGAGTTAGAAGAGAAGGAGAAATTAGATGAAGTGATGCAGAGCATCCCCAGAGGTGAGAGAGTGGTGATTGGTGCAGATTTCAACGGGCATGTAGGTGAAGGGAACAGAGGGGATGAGAATGTGATGGGCAGGTTTGGCCTTCAGGACAGGAACGCAGAAGGACAGATGGTGGTAGACTTTGCAAAGAGGATGGAAATGGCTGTAGTGAACACTTTCTTCCAGAAGAGGCAGGAACATAGGGTGACCTATAAGAGCGGAGGGAGAAGCACTCAGGTGGACTACATCTTGTGTAGACGTTGTAATCTGAAAGAGACCAGTGACTGTAAAGTAGTGGTAGGGGAGAGTGTAGCCAGACAACACAGGATGCTAGTGTGTAAAATGACTCTGGTGGTGAGGAAGATGAAGAGGACAAAGGCAGAGCAGAGGACGAAGTGGTGGAAGTTGAAAAAGGAAGAGTGTCGTTTAGTTTTCAGGGAGGAGCTGAGACAGACTCTGGGTGGTCAGGAAGTGCTCCCAGATGACTGGACCACTACAGCTAATGTGATCAGGGAGACAGGTAGGAGGGTACTCGGTGTGTCATCTGGAAAGAGGAAAGTGGACAAGGAGACTTGGTGGTGGAACCAGGAAGTCCAGGAGTGTATACAGAGAAAGAGGTTAGCACAGAAGAAGTGGGACACTGAGAGGACTGAAGAGAGTAGACAGGAGTACAGGGAGATGCAGCGTAAGGTGAAGGTAGAGGTGGCAAAGGCCAAACAAAGAGCATATGAGGACTTGTATGCTAGGTTGGACACTAAAGAGGGAGAGGCGGATTCGTACAGGTTGGCCAGACAAAGAGATAGAGATGGGAAGGATGTGCAGCAGGTTAGGGTGATTAAAGATAAGGATGGAAATGTATTGACAGGTGCCAGGAGTGTGATGGGAAGATGGAAGGAGTACTTTGAAGAGTTGATGAATGAGGAAAATGAAAGGGAACGAAGAGAAGAGGAGGGGACTGGTGTGGAGCAGGAAGTAGCAAAGATTAGCAAGAGTGAAGTGAGGAGGACGTTGAAGAGGATGAAGAGTGGAAAGGCAGTTGGTCCTGATGACATACCTGTGGAGGTATGGAAGTGTCTAGGAGAGGTGGCAGTAGAGTTTCTGACTAGTTTGTTTAACCAGATCTTGGAGAGTGAGAGGATGCCCGAGGAATGGAGGAGAAGTGTACTGGTGCCAATTTTCAAGAACAAGGGAGATGTGCAGAGCTGTGGCAACTACAGAGGAATAAAGCTGATGAGCCATACAATGAAGTTGTGGGAAAGAGTAGTGGAAGCTAGGCTAAGGGCAGAGGTGAGCATCTGTGAGCAGCAATATGGTTTCATGCCTAGAAAGAGCACAACAGATGCAGTGTTTGCTTTGAGGATGCTGATGGAGAAGTACAGAGAAGGTCATAAGGAGTTGCATTGTGTCTTTGTAGATTTAGAGAAAGCGTATGACAGGGTGCCGAGAGAGGAGCTGTGGTATTGCATGAGGAAGTCTGGAGTGGCAGAGAAGTATGTTAGAATGGTGCAGGACATGTATGAGAGCTGTAAGACCGTGGTGAGGTGTGCTGTAGGTGTGACAGAGGAGTTCAAGGTGGAGGTGGGTCTGCATCAAGGATCGGCTCTGAGCCCCTTCTTGTTTGCTCTGGTGATGGACAGGCTGACGGATGAGCTTAGACAGGAATCTCCATGGACTATGATGTTTGCGGATGACATTGTGATTTGTAGTGAGAGCAGGGAGCAGGTGGAGGAGAATCTAGAGAGATGGAGGTCTGCTCTGGAAAACAGAGGAATGAAGCTTAGCCGCAGTAAGACAGAATCCATGTGTGTCAATGAGAGGGATCCAGGTGGAACGGTGAGGTTACAGGGAGCAGAGGGGAAGAAGGTGCAGGACTTTAAGTACTTAGGGTCAACGGTTCAGAGCAATGGAGACTGTGGAAAAGAGGTGAAGAGGCGAGTGCAAGCAGGTTGGAACGGGTGGAGAAAAGTGTCAGGTGTGTTGGGTGATAAAAGAGTATCAGCAAGAATGAAAGGAAAGGTGTTCAAGACGGTGGTGAGAGCAGCGATGTTGTACAGCTTAGAGACAGTGGCACTGAAGAAAAGACAAGAGGCAGAGCTGGAGGTGGCAGAGCTTAAGATGTTGAGGTTCTCTTTGGGAGTGACGAGGACGGACAGGATCAGGAACGAGTCCATCAGAGGGACAGCTCATGTTAGATGTTTTGGAGATAAAGCCAGAGAGGCCAGATTGAGGTGGTTTGGACACGTTCAGAGGAGAGACTGTGAATATATTGGTAGAAGGATGCTGAGGTTGGAGCTGCCAGGCAGGAGGTCTAGAGGAAGACCAAAGAGGAGATTTATGGATGTAGTGAGAGAGGACATGAAGTTAATTGGTGTGAGTGAAGAGGACGCAGAGGACAGGGTTAGATGGAGGCGCATGATTCGCTGTGGCGACCCCTGAAAGGGAACAGCCCAAAGGAAAAGAAGAAGAAGGTGTAAGAATGACAGTGAGTTACAAATGTAAGAACTTGAGGAAAATCCAGTGCTGTTCTCATAGAGTTAACATGAGAACTCCGGTCCCAAAAGTACACTGGAGGAACAAGGACACATTTTCCTATGTTTAATGATAAAATGATGTATGTAGAGTGAAAATTGTGGAAGAGAGTGCAAATTTCCACAACAGTCTGCAGCCTTTCTCCACTATTCTTCAATCTGGTTTCCGATTACGCCCGATTTTGTGAAAACTGTTGGGCCGATCTCTAAGAAAAGTCACAGCACACTAATCCAATCATTCTGCACCATTAGATGTATTTTTGTGTTTGTGCTGGCAACAGAAGAATAAGAAGATGCAGAGTAAGTATGAGCAATAATAGTAGTGTGTTTCGCACATTAGGCACACTAATAAAGGACAAGTTAGCCGAATTATTCCTTCTCCTCTGGGGTTTGAAAACAGACAGGATGCGGCAGGGTGTGTGTCGAGGGATATGCCTGTGACTTGAGTGGGGATTGACCCCTGCCCAGTAACCAGAGGCCTCAGGGATGAGACCGTCCTCCACTAGCTTCTAGCAGAGGGCCAGACGCATCGGCAAGCCATTCGAGCATAAGGAGTTGAGACAGAACACCCTGGGGGGGGGGGGGGTAAGGAACTACAAGACATATGCGATGTACCTTTGCATGATGCCTTGCAGCAACTCATTTCTCATTTTGGAAAAGAAAATCTTAAACTTGAATTTAACCTTTTTTTGAAAAAGCCGAGTGTCAAATTAAACAATCAAAACCATAAATGTGACATCATACTGGTAACGTATGAAAAAAACACAACATCGTCACAGTTGAGGAGCGGTCACCAACGGCATGTCACTTCATGATTTTAATTAACGTCAACCATCGGGCAGGCCCACCTGGTTCTCCCAAAAACCACAGTGTTTTAAATGCAGACAACTTCGACAAATACGCTACATTTGTAGCACGTTGCAGATACAGGGACTGTGTGGTCATGAGTTGATACCTTCTCTCCTATCTCGGTCTCGTCTCCAGCAGGGAGGATCTCCAGGTCGGGCTGAAGGGCACATGCTTCCACCACACGCTGATACCAGGCCTCGCGCCTCTCCTGACCAAACATTATGTTGTCTTTCAGCGTGGAATTCTGGATCCAGGCCTGCTGGGGAACGTAGGCCACCGAACCCTGCAGGGCGACACACACCAGCACACACGGTGAAGTTCATGGCATTCTGTAGTTGATGATGAGACCGAGCTTATTCCTTCTCCCCAGAGGATGAACCACTCTGATTTAACGATCCCACAGCGCAGCACACTGTCATTACTTACAGTGGGTTTCTCTCAGCTCCCTCAACGCTGACCCTGCAGTCCGGTTAGGGTCAGTGGAAATTTCAACTATGATGAAATGTATTACAACTTTCAAACGAGAAAAACAAATTAATAATGTGAAAGACCGACGAAAGGACAAATGAAATAATCACTATTTTAATACAAATCTTATTCAATGGCCTGCAGACATCTGCAGAATCACACAGGGTTGGTCCTGATTGGTCCAACAGTATCCTCCACCAACCAAAATATCTCTTCTTCAGAATAACCAGCAGCAGCTTGTATTCAGTAACGTTCTGTCTCTGTCGGTAATGTTATCTGACATTACTAAAAATAAGATTTATGTACTAAAATCAACAAACAAATCCACTTAAATTGACAAGAAACTGCAACAAAACAGCTGGATCAAACCACAAAAACAGGCAGGAGAGCACATTGACACTTAGAAAAAGGTGAGCTAGCATTAGCATGACATTATTAAATCTAGAGGTCATGTTAACGTTACTTTCAGTCTGCTGCTCTTTGTATTTATAGGCTGTCAGAAGGAATGAGAGCAGGATTGATGATCAGTCATCTAAATCTTCCTCCAGATGTGCACTAAAGGAGCAGGGTTTTATTAATGTAATGGGACATTTTAGCTGCTCGTCCAGACTGTGCCAAACGCTGCTGGCCTTTGCTATCACTGCTCCTAAATGATGGAACAGCCTACTGCTCCACATCAGGACCACACCTACAGTGGACACTTTTAAAACCCATTTTCATTCTGCGGATTTAAATCAGACAGACAGTCAGTCAGTCATTTTCTACCGCTTGTTCCCGTTGGGGGTCGCGGGGGACTGGGGCCTATCCCAACGACTCTGGGCCTTGGGCGGGGTACACCCTGGACAGTGGCAAACTCGCAGGGCTGACACAGAGACAGACAACCATTCACACTCATATTCATCCACTAGGGTCAATTTGGTGTCTTTAAATCAGACAGTTTGGACATTTTGGGATTCTAACACACACAGGTTTGTGGCACTATCTTCGTGGGGACCCGTCATTGACATATTGCTTTCCCTAGCCCCTAACCATCACAACTAAATGCCTTAACCTAAAATCAAGTCTTAACCCTCAAAAAGCCCTTCAAACTTGTGGATTCCAGCATTTTGGCCCCACAAGTATAGTGGGCTCCTGATTTTTGGACCTCACATAAATAGTAAAACAAGAAAACACACAATTTCCAACTTCAAAATCTGTTGCTTCTAAAGAAACTTGACTTGAGTATTTCAGTGAACAGGTGAGTGAATCAACATCTGAATGAGTTGCTGCTCTGCAGCGGAGAGCACAGCTGGCTGTGGTAATGACCAATGAGCAGAACGACAATGACAAGATTCAGTGTAGAGAGTCAGTCTATTGTATTACTGTCTAGTATAATCCGTGCCTCAAAACAACACCTCTAACTATGGTAACTGTACGCATCAAAGATGGCAACAGCTGTAGCCTCAGAATGTAAAGAAGAAAAAATGAAATCTCATGCGAGTACTCCATGATGGAAAAGCAGCAGGTTCGGAGCGAGCGGCTCACTGTGTCAGTGTGTTTGTGTGAGACAGCGAGAGCAGCCACCTTCACAGCCACGGTTCCTTCTAGTTTGTCCATCTCTCCGAGCAGGGCGGAGAGCAGCGACGACTTTCCCGAACCCACGTGTCCCACCACGGCCACCAGAGAGCATTCTGGGATACACACATTCAGCCTGCAGACACACAGGAAGACTCAACTCAGTCCACAATCAGGTCGTTTCTTAATAAAGAATTCATTACAATTACTTAGGAATCAATACAGATTGTTTGTAAGTTAATAATATTTACATTTCAAATAAATACGTTTACTTTGTTTGCTGTCGTGTGATATTGTTGAAAAAAACTAATGTTTTAATATTCGTATTCATTTAATTTAACATTTATAAATTTTAACTTGTATGTGGATGATATGATAACTGGCTGGTTTCCAGCTCCATGTCCTCCTCCGGGAGCTGCTCAGTTGTCCCTCTGGATCCATCCTCTTCCCTTAAGTTTTACATTCTAGACTTTTCTTCCAAATCGGATGTGCTACGATTTTCTGCTATGAATCTATTCTGTACTTACGACATCTGTTGCATGTCTGTCCGTCCTGGGAGAGGGATCCCTGCTCTGTTGCTCTTCCTGAGCTTTCTATCATTGTTTTTCCCTGTTAAAAGGGTTTTTTGGGTAGTTTTTCCTTATTTGAATCAAGGCTCTAAGGACAGAGGGGGTCATATGTTACAGATTGTGAAGCCCTTTGAGGCAAGTTGGGATTTGTGATACTGGGCTGTATAAATATAATTGGTTTCCTTGCCGCAGGAATTTTGTACTAAAAAAAAACCCAACTAACTTATCTAACTAGCCTTTCTTTAGGAAGGGATTTCAGTACAGACAAGAGGAACAGCAACCAGTAACTCTTTCATTGTATATATGGGCATATGTGACCTATTTTTTAAATGACGGAGTGTGTAGTGTAGGCAAGCCTGTATTGGGAACACTAAATTCTTGCACCCAAGCATCCTGACGAAAGACGACACATACCTCTTCAGTGTTGGTGGCTCAGTTCTGGACCAGCTGAAAACCCCGTCCATTATGAAGATACTGTGTGAGGCTGGGAGGAAGAAAGTAGAGACGCATTACCATACTGTAGTAGTGCAGTGCCCATTGCTTGGCCTCTGGTATTGCTGCGTGCAGCTTTCTGAATATCATCGACCTGCAGAGCCAGAGAGCCCCTCGGGTCTATACCTACACATGTGCCACCATTTTTTTAAAACTTTATTAACAACACAGTAGTATTACAATACGCGACTAGTTTTAGACCGTTCCCAAAACATGAGCCACTCGTAAATTATTAATTCTAATAATCATTACTGTTATTTCTGCTTTATTTATTAAATGACATTAAAATGCCTCGGTGATTTTCGAAGACACTGCACACGTGAAAAGCAAAATGCCATCGAAATCTAAATCCAGATGTAACAGTGAATGAATGAAAATTTTACCACTATCACTATGGATACAATTCATGAACTCATGATGAAGCTAGCCAGCTACCCCAAGTTACAGCTGGTTCCCAAGGTGTAACAAAAGATAAGCTGACAATATTCACTGAAGGTAGCTAGCTAAAGTTGGCTTGACAAAACATGAAGTTACCCACTGTATGGGGTTATCAAAACGTTAACATTAAAACTCAAATTAGCTGACGCCTCGCTAGGTATAACCAGCGCCGTTGAGAGAGGGGGTTAACCCAAACCCCCTCTCTACATGGCTCTGGGTATGACGTAGTCAACGACTGCCGTCTAAAACTGTGGCTACGGAACTGCTGCACACTGCGGGGGCTATCCGGCTCTGCAAGGCAATGTCTCTCAGAGAACCGCTCATCCAGAGTACTTCACACTTCCTTGGGTCCTCAGCAATACACCCACCAAGTGTGAAGTCGATTGGATGAACGGTTGTGGAGAAAAGCGAAGGACAGATATACAGACCGACATTCCTTCCAATATAGTTAGGTGCGAAATGCCAAATAATTGGATTATAGTGTTATTTCAAACTAATTAGTTTCTTTAATTAGTATTACAGGTCTCAAATCAGCTAATTTAAATGGAGAAAAGTAGTCACTGTGCTGTTTAGGGGTGGGCGATATGGTCCTAAAATAATATCACAATATTTCTGCGATAACGATATTCTTGACGATGACAAAATCCTGAACATTTTGCGCATTCTTCTTTTGTCGTGGAGGGGTACCAACAAATTTGAGCACATACTGATACATAGAAAGCACAGGAAAGAGGATCTACACATGTGGGAATGTTTAATTGTGAGAGAAGAGGGAGGGCAAAACAGACAAAGGCAATAAGACTCACAGCCTGCTGGTGCTCTGTGCTCCACACTGTCTTCCTGCAACTCCTCATGCGATAGAAACACTCTCAGCCGCTTCAAGGAAACACTGGCCTGAAGACAGACACAGAGGGAGGAAAACCCACAGAGACCAGGAGCGGGAAGTCAACAAGGACTGCCGGTGCGGCTGTGTGCTACCATCAACTCATCATCATTGTCAGTGGGGTCCCACAACACAATATCAGTTCATATGAAATAATATGAAGCACGTTAAAGGATCAGTCCACCCAAATTACAAATAAACACATTTTCCCCCTACCCTCCAGTGGTATCTCTTAAATGCAGATCGTTTTGGTTACATTCAGCCAGGTTTTGAGAGATCTGTCTCTCAGATTTCTGCCTCCACTCCAATATCATTGAGGTTAATGGAATTTAGTTTGTAGTGCTCACAACAGGGAGAAAAATCCTTCACAATCAACACTGATAGATTTGATTCTGTTGCTTGGCCGTTGTGACCTCTGTGATCTAGCCTGCATCAGAAGTACTAGACTGGAAATATTAAGCTCTAGGATTCTTATGAAAAGAAATTTTAAATGTTTTAATGAACAGGCTTTTCTCAGAGACCTTGCTGACAGTAATATACATCACACCTCTGAACTACCAGATGTAGAACTGGCATTGCAATATTTCACAAATGTATTACTTGCTAAGATTGATAAAACATGCACCTTTTAAAAATCTTAGGGTTAAAGATAGATCAAGCCTCTGGTTCTCCACGGAATTATCAATGATGTTCAAGGCAAGGGACAAAGCCTGAGCTCTAGCGAGGCGCACTGGTGAAACAGCCCATTGGCTGACTTTGAGCCAACTCAGAAATAAATGCACATCCTGCTTGAGAAAATTTATCACATAGAATTAATCTCTGATTTCTTTTGCAAAGCCATAGAACTTTTGGAAAGCAGTAAATGTAAATAAAAATAAATCCTCTATATCTAGTCCTTCTCATGTTACGTTTAATGACTGCCACATATATAAGACATCAGATTTGCCGTGCTTTCAACCCACATTTTGGTACTGCTGAAAAATCAGTTTGATATGGATCTGCTCTTAACAGTGGCTCATGTGCCCTCCTTAAACCCTACCTCTCAGTTCACCCTACAGGCCCTCACCTCCTCTGTTGTTAAGGAGGCACTTCAAACTATTGACTGCAGGAAAACAACTGGCACGGACCTTATTTTTAGAGCTCGGTGCCCCAAATATTGCTGAAGACATTTCATATGTCTTTAACCTCTCCTTTTCAACTGGGGTTATCCCCCAGGTGTGGAAATCTGCACATGTAGTCCCACTGCTTAAGGGTGGTTATAATAGTGATATCGGCCAATTTCCAAGTCCTGAAATCATTGGTTAATAAACAGCTCAAATCTTTCCTCTCAAGAAATTTGGTGTCCAATCTGTTTTCAGAGCTAAACACAGCACTGACACTGCCTTGAAATATTGTGCTGCCCTCTTTGTTGATTTGTCAGAAACATTTGACACTGTTGATCATGCTATGCTCCTACAGAGTCTACGTGCTATTGGTTTTCATTCCTGTAGTCCTGTAAATGGTTTCAGGACTACCTGTCTCATTGACAGCATGTGTGATTTTGGGAAATGGTCATTCTGTATTTCTACCACTGTCAAAGGGGGTTCCACAAGGTTCAATATTGGGTCCCGTCTTGTTCACTATATATATATATATATATATATATATATATTAACAATATTATATCCTTTATCCATCCATCCATCCATCTTCTTCCGCTTATCCGGGGCCGGGTCGCAGGGGCAGCAGTCTAAGCAGAGATGCCCAGACTTCCCTCTCCCCAGACACTTCATTCCAGGGGAACGCGGAGGCGATCGACCGGTAATTAGAGAGCTTCACCTTGCAGCTCAGCTCTTTCTTTACCACAACAGACCGGCATATCGACCGCATCACTGTGGAAGATACACCGATCCGCCTGTCGATCTCCTGCTCCGTCCTTCCCTCACTCGTGAACAAGACCCCAAGATACTTAAGCTCCTCCACTTGAGGCAGGAGGTCTCCACCAACCTGAAGGGGACAAGCCACCCTGTTCCAACTGAGAACCATGGCCTTGGACTTGGAGGTGGTGATTCTCATCCCTGCTGCAAACAGTCCCAGTGCACGCTGAAGGTCCTGGTTTGATGAAGCCAACAGGACAGCTTCATCTGCAAAAAGCAGTGACGAGATCCTGTGGTCCCCAAACCGGACTCCCTCCGGCCTCTGGCTGTGCCTAGAAATCCTGTCCATAAAAATAATGGACCGGTGACAAAGGGCAGCCCTGCCGGAGTCCAACATGCACCGGGAACAAGTGTGACTTACTGCCGGCAATGCGAACCAAACTCCTGCTCCGCTCGAATAGGGACCGGAACAGCCCTTAGCAAGAGGGCCCCGAACCCCATACTCTTAGAGCACCCCCCACAGGTCGCAGTGAGGGACACAGTCGAATGCCTTCTCCAGATCTACATCCTTTATATCAAATTGTAATTCCCATCATTATGCAGATGATACAGTTCTGTATTGTTTTGCAAATAATGCACACTCAGCCTACCAGGTTACATATGTAACCATGGTTCCCTGATGCTGCGTCAGCTGACGCTATGGGGAACGCCTTCAGCATGACTGCCTCTGAATCTCTGTATCAACTTAGACCAATCTTGATTGGGTTTAACGTCAACACGTGACGTACACCGGCGGAACTGGAAGTATTAGGGGAGCTGACTTCACTGTTGTCGTCAGCCTTCTGATCGACTGAAGCAAGCCGCTCACAGGCATGCTGGAAGTTTGGCAGCGAGACGCAGCGTCTCGTTCCCTATCAGGGAACCATGGTTACATACGTAACCTGGTACGTTCCCTTTCAAAGGAACTTCAACACTGCGTCAGCTGACGCTATGGGGAACGCAGTACCAACTCCGCCATGCTGAAGGGACGCCTGTCAGAGTGTGAAGCCAGCAGGGCACACTTCAAGAGAAGAGAGCCACAGATCCCGGATTATTTAAGTGGTCTAGGCTGTAAAATCTCACAAAGGTGTGAGGCGAGGACCATCCCGCAGCATCGCATATATTAGAGAGAGGGGTTCCAAACCACCAAGCTCTGGAGGATGCCATGCTCCATGCGGAGTGAGCTCTTATCGACAGAGATGAAGGCAAACCGTGCACCTCGTATGCCGAAACGATAGCCTCAACCATCCACCTGCTAATAGTGTGTTTGGTAGCCGGGCAGCCCTTACGAGGGGGCCCCAAGCATACCAGCAATTGGTCCGAATTGCGCCACTGGGATGTCCTCCGGACATAACCCCAGGGCTCTGACTGGACAAAGCAGTTGCAGCCTACCTTCCTGTTCCGCCGACTCTGAAGGAGGATGGAACGCCTGCAGGACTACCGGCTGGGCCACCTCAGTGGGTACTTTAGGTACATAACCCGGCCTGGGATGCAGGATGGCTCTAACTGCACCTAGAACGATCTCCAGGTTAGCAGGAGCCACCGACAGGGACTGCAGAACTCCCACTGTTGAGAGAAGTCATGGCCAGCAGAAATGCCATCTTTAAGGCCAGACACCTGTCTGATGCATCGTCCAGTGGCTCGAACGGTGCTGTGGTCAATCCATGCAGCGCCACTGTCAGATCCCACGCAGGGACTCTGACTCGAACCGGAGGCCTCATCCTCAAGGTGCCACGAAGGAAACTGGTAACAAAGCGATGCTTCCCAAGCGAGCAGCCATCCACCAAACTGTGGAATGCTGCGAACGCAGCCACATACACCTTAAGTGTAGCGGGGGAAGAGTCCAGCTGAAAACCGGCTATGGAGGAACTCCAGCACTGAAGCCATCGGGCAGCGAACTGGGTCAAGATGGCGCTCCAGGCACCATGTAGTGAAAATTCTTCACTTGTCCGCATGCAGTTTCCTTGTGGCGGGGGCTCTAGAGTGTAAGATGGTCTCAACTACCTCGGTAGAGAGACCGGCAGCTCGGAGGTAGTCCCCCTCAGGGGCCAGACCCACAGCTTAAATTTCCCCGGCTGGGGATGGAAAATTTCGCCTTGGCCCTGCGACAGCAGGTCCCTCCTGACGGGAATCTCCCACAGGGGGCCGTCCAGGAGGGCTACCAGGCCCGAGAACCAGATTCTGGCGGGCCAGAACGGGGCCACGAGCAGCAGCTGGGCCCCTGTTCGGCGAACTGTCTCTAGAACCCCCGGGAGCAGACCAATCGGGGGAAAAGCGTACAGCCGTAGCCTTGGCCACGGCTGTGCCATGGCACCCAGGGGCGCTGGATACACAAGGGAGAACCAGAGGGGGCAGTGAGCGTTGTCTGAGGACGCGAACAGGTCCACTCGTGCCCTGCCGAATCTCCTCTATATCATCTGCACCGTCTCGGGGTGCAGTCTCCATTCCCTGGGCCTCGGCCCCTGCCTCGACAGGATGTCTGCTCCCACATTGAGGTACCCAGGTATGAAAAGTGCTCTGAGAAAGAGCAACTTCCCCTGGAAAAAGGATCTGGCGTGCCAGTCTGCACAGAGGGTGCGACCTCAGACCGCCTTGACGATTTAAGTAGGAGACCACCGCTGTGTTGTCGGCTCTCAGCGGACAAGCACGTGGTGGCCCCTGAGGTCTGAAAGTGCCGTAAGGCCAACAAGACCGCTCGCATCTCCAGGCAATTTATGTGCCCTAGATGCGGGGTCAACCACAGACCTCGGGCTGTGCAGCCTTCCAAAACCGCGCCCCATCCGGTGCTGGAGGCGTCCGTCAAAAGTGTGCGACGGTGATACACCATTCCCAGCACTGGGCCCTGGGTCAGGAACATCCGTTGTCTCCACCTGTCTAAGGCACGCATGCACCTGCGTGTAACCTTGCTCAGGTGAAAAGGATTGCCCCTCGGGGAAAATCCGGCGTCCCTGAGCCACCACTGCAGCTGCCTCATGTGCAGCAATCCAAGCGGAATCACGGTGGACGCTGCAGCCATGAGGCCTAACAGTCTTTGAAACTGAAGTGCAGTTAGATGTCGGCCTAGCTGCACCCTGAGTACCATAGTCAGGATTGACTCGACGCGTGCAGGGGAGACAGTTGTGCCCGCAACGTGACCGAGTCCCACACTACTCCTAGGAACGTTAATCCTTTGTGTTGGAGTGAGCGTGCTCTTGCTCGTGTTGAGCCTCAACCTCAAGCACCTCAAGTGCGCAAGTACGACATCTCGATGCCGTACCACGTGAGACGAGACTGGGAAAAAAATCAACCAGTCGTCCAAAAAAAATTGAGGATGCAGATCCCCTGGAGTCTGAGAAGAGCCAGGGCAGAGTCCATACACTCCGTGAAGGTGTGAGGGGAGAGTGCTAGGCTGAAGGGAAGCACCCGATATTGGTAAGCTTTGCCCCCGAAAGCGAACCGCAGGAACTTCCGGTGTTGATAGAGACGTGGAAGTACGCGTCTTTCAGATCGATTGTGACGAACCAGTCCTCGGACTGAATCAGACTCACAATCATAGGGATCGTCAGCATCCGGAACCTAAGTCTCCTCAGAAAATGCTTCAGGTGACAAAGATCTAAAACGGGACACAAACCACCGTCTCTCTCGGGACTATGAAGTACCGGCTGCAGAACCCGCAATGCATCCCTCAGGTGGGGATTTGTTTTATGGCCCCATTGTACAAGAGAGAATGTACTTCTCGCTCCATCACCTATGCCTGTACTTGGTCGACCCCTATTTCCAAGATTCCTCGGAATCATGGGGGTGTGGACCGGAACCGAAGCTTGAAACCTTGTCGGACAGAGCGCAAACTCAGTGCGACACGCCGGGTCAAGCTTCTCAAGCGGGCAGAAGGGTCCCGAACCTGCAATGTGTGAGCTGCGGTACCCCGAAGTGATGGAACAGCGGGATTTAACCGGAAAGGAACGTCTACGGGCCTCAGTAGAGGACGCAACTCTGGCCTGACTGCTGCACAGCCGTGCAGGTCTAAAGGCAGCGGTTGCATGGAACTCGCCATGCCCCGAAGCGCCACCGGCGGCAGGGTTAAGAGGCTGAGCTCCCGAGGGCACAATGGGGTAGCAACCATGTGCTCAACCTCGATGGGGGGGGCACCCTCTGAGGCCCGATGCTCGAGTCAGGGCCTTTTCTGTGAGGCCTGCTGGGCGGGAAGCACGACCCTCAGGTCCGTGTTCCCCCTCTCAGGTCCTCTCCGAGCAGGCTGGAGCGAGCCCCTAGGCCGCTAGGGTGCAGCACGCTGGGCCATACTCGCTTTCTGAGCCAGCATGTAAGAGCTGCGAGATTTTGAAGGCTGAGGTGGTCCACCCTCAGCTCAGGCCCGAGACCTCTGGTGACAAGGGTTAAACCGTCGTCGTAGCATGGTGGAGCTCCGTCCATCCTCGGATGTGAGGGCTCCGCCAAAGTCGAGGTCCTAAGCAGTTCGGCTGGGCACACCCGCACGCATGCCATGGCGTGCAGACATTCCCCGCCTGACCCGCTGCCCCGTATGCCTTGCCCACTAAAGTCAATGTAGTGTGACATGGCCTACTAGGCAACGTCGGGGTCTTAAGGGAGGACGCGTTGTGGACGATAACGCCGCCAGTGTCTCCCCGCCCTAGCCGTTCTCCTTGCACCCACTGATCGACGCAGACTGCCGACCAGTCGGGCTAGAAAACCGTGCAAAATACGGCCTGGACCAGGATTTCGACACCTCGGTGTGGAGATCCAGAAGAACGGCAGGTCCCGACGTGGGCGTGGAGGTGTGGCTAGAAGGAAACACTCACCGAGCTACTCCGGCGATGAGTGTCCTGCTGCTCCGCTGGCCAGGCGATATTGAGCCTAACCACCATTTTTCTCTCTTGGGAAAATCACCTCCAGCAGCTCCTCATGCTGCAGCGACTGGGCTGTCGAGCCACCCACATCACCACCTTCCACGCTCAGGACATCCAGGTCCTCGGAACTGGATCCTCTCTGCGCGGGCTCCACATCCAGGGCGGAAGACGCTGCAGGCTCAGCCTGGCTTCCGGATCTCGAATGCGGGTAGACAGTTTCAACAAACAACAAACAGTCAGTCGAGAGCAGAGCGTCTTATCTCTCCTCAGAGTAGGCACTTACCTTGCTCACAGTCACCCCTCAGGGCTGATAGAGCCTGCTCTCCGTGCAGACAGCAAACACAAGTGTGTGGCCTCTGAACACGTCCCCCGTTCCGGTCGGAAGAAGCCGCGATGCGGGCTTCCGGTCCCGAAAATGGGTGGGAATTAGCGGCTGAGCCGTGTCTCTCCCGTTTCTCACCCGCACCAAGCAGAGCAAGCTCCCGAGGAGACGCTCACGCTGCTCGCGGTCAACCTCGAGGGCTGACAGAGCGAGCTCTCAACCCAAAACAGCCAACCAAAACACGTGAGTTGCCGGAGGGGATAATCCGCGGGCAGGGAGGAAGCGCTGCAAAGACCGCTTCACACTCGTCATTTCCACAGAGACCCAGCGCGCTTGCTGAAGATCAGAAGACTGACGACAACAGTGAAGCTGGCTCCCCTTATACTTCCGGTTCCGCCGGCGTACGTCACGTGTTGACGTTAAACACAATCAAGATTGGTCTAAGTTGATACAGAGATTCAGAGGCAGTCACGCTGAAGGCGTTCCCCATAGCGTCAGCTGACGCAGCGTTGAAGTTCCCTTGAAAGGGAATTCTAATTTCTTACACAGGACTTGATCACACGATGAGCCAACACAGGAGTTCAAAGTGTTGATATCATCTCTGCTAGTGTTTCTTGTACATTTGACGTATACATTTTCATTTTCAACTTTTAGGGTTTAAGTCAATTGCAGAGAAAAATATCTAAACTAGAAGACACTTCAACACTTGTGAATGAGGTGCAAAATGATTTATTGAGAATAGTTTCACCGCAGATGGATGGATGGATGAAGTTATCTTGAGTGACAGTGTGTTCCTAGTTTGAAATAAAAGCAAAATGAGTAGAGAGTTGAAAAAATATGATCATGGTTTCAATATGATTGGTTGAGTGGTGATCATCTGGTTGCAGTTATATATGAGGTAGGTGTGTTAGGAACCATCCCAGCATGCACTGGGGTAATAGATTCCTTCATAAGTCTCATTTTATGTGTGTTCCGTCACTTTGCTTTACATGTAGGCTATTTGAAATGAATTCATGTATGGGCTTCACCTTAAAACGTCTTGGTCATAGTCCAGCTAACTGTCAATGAGCTGCACCTTTGCAGGTTTGGGCTTAAGAACTTGTTGCTCTGACAACAGGTTCAGATGAATTTTAAACCAGCTTCCAAGACCCATAAAAATCTAAATCGTGTCAAATCGTCCACAATGTAATCTAGGTAACTCAGTTATCCACGTATGAAGAACGGGGTCCTGAAGATTAGGCAAATAAGACCAATGACGTTCCTGAACCTTTGGAAAGAACTACACCCAGCATAGGGACTTTTGTAATGATCTAAATTTAGTCCCTGGTTCATCCAGTCAAAACGTAGGTTTAGTTCCTCAGTTCCTCTTGGTGGAAACACCCTATAAATAAGCCAGGTTCCACTACTGAACATTTGACTGTTCGTTAAACTCCGACACATTCAAAAACTGTGCTCCAAAAACAAAATCTGTTGGCTCTCTGCGCTCTCAGTCCAAATGCTCCGAGGCATCATTTTGTATTACTATTACACTTAAAATCCATGAGTCATAATTCCAAAATAAGGTCAGGGCCAGGGGTTAGGGAGAAATCGAATTGCAACATGTGCAACATTGCAACTTAATTACATTCACCTCCACAGTTGGGGTGTAGGCAGAAATGTCAGAGACAAATATCTCAAAACTTGGACAAATACCACTAAGAGGAAGCAAGTTGTTTTTGTTTTGTAGTTTTGATGAACCGAGTTCTGCCCTGGAATCATGAGTCTTCTCTCTGTTATTTCACCTGAAGAGGGCTGACCAGGAAATGTTTATGATATTATTATCATTATCTATATCCCTCCTGAATAAGGGGCCTCATTTTAAGCGAGGTGAAGGCTTTTCATCTTGACAACTGAGTTCTATGAAGTCAAACACTTGACTTCCTCCGAAATTTATTTCTTACTACCTGAAAAGCAAACATGAAAGGCAACGCTATCTAGTGGAACAATGGCGACAACTGAGCGAGACTGAGTGCTGAGCATGTGAATCGAGACACACCAACCTGCACCATACTACTGATGACCATTGGCAGCATGTTGAGAGGAAAACGCAGGATGTTGAAGAGCGCAAGTGAAACAAAGGCCTTCTGGGCATCGAGCACGTTGTGTTCGTTGATCAGCACGTACACAGAGAAAGTAGACAGGGCAACCTGTAAAGTGACCCAGCAGGAGGGAGAGAGATCCCAGAGAGAGAAAGAGATCGTAATGGGATTACAGCCCTTTTCAATTGAATCCGATGACAAACATTTTTATTTGCAGAAAATGAGATAAGTAAATGAAGTTTCCCTACAAATGAAGTGCAGCAAGTATTGAATTTTAGAGACTCTATGACACTTGTGATCTTGTCATTCTGTCATCTTGTCTAGAATCAGGCATCAGGCTGCTGTATAGATGTCAGCACCAGCATCTATACAGCAGCCTGATGCCCTGTTCAGATGATGAGGTCCTGTGTAATTTTGAGGGACTAACTATGCACTTCATTTGTACATTGTGGTGCATGTCTGTCCTTCTGTACTGGACTCACCAGGAAAGGTGCACAGATCCAGGTGAAGGTGGACACTGCACCCAGGTAGGCGGCCTTCTTCAGAACCAGCAGCTCACTCTCACGGATTTCTGACACCTTGTCCTTGAAAGCCAGCTCCCAGGCGTACAGCTTCAGCACCTTGATGCCATTAAGCATCTCATTCATCAGCTTAATACGATTGTCCTTACTCTTCATCTGAGCCACCTGCTCAACACACACACACACACACACACACACACGCACAAAATGTGTAAAGAAACAAATACAGGCCAAACAATGCTACAAACTGACACAAGGTCAACTGTGGATCCTCAGTGCTAGCAACTTGGTTGCGTAGGACCTGTGTGTGTTCCATCTGTGTATGAATGAAAATAAAAAGTGCTCTATTGGATATGCCCTCGCTGCGTCACTGCACACATGGCCTAACACAATGCACAGATCTTTGACTCATCAGAACATTAAAAAGTCTGGGAAAGGCCAGTAATGGCGCTTTTCCATTACACAGTACCAGCTCGCCTCAGCTCTACTCGACTCGCCTCGCCTCAGTTTGGTTCTCTACTGTGTGAAAGTTGTACCTGCTTCCAGGTACTTTTCTTCGTCCCACCTCTGGCGAGGTTCTGAGCGAGCTGAGGCGATACTAAAATGTGACGTGAAAACACGGCAGTCTGCTGATTGGTCAGAGAGAAACGTCACTTTTCACTGCGTCATCATTGCACGCGCCAGACGGAGGATCCTGAATAACCCCGCCATCTTTAAACAGCTTGGCCGGAGATGGCGTGATGTACCCGTTACTGTTATGGCGATTCGGGAGAACACGCCGTGGTCAAACGGGACAACGTTTGTCTTCTTGATGAGAGAAACAGCCACATCCCGAGGACCAAACACAGCACACAGTCGATTTCCTCCATTGTCCCGTGTGTGTGGGTAGCTGGTGTGTGTGGCGGCAGTTTCCTGCGGCGTCGCTATGACGACCAGGTACTATTGTGGAGGTACTTTCTGCAATGGAAAATGGAGCAAAAAGCGAGTCGAGGCAAGTCGAGGCGAGGCGAGTTGAGTTGAGCTGGTACTGGTAATGGAAAAGCGCCATTTGTGGACCTAGTCATGAAGTTTTGTATGGCTTTAAGAGAGGGAAGTGAACATTTGTGTGACTGTGTGTGTTCATGGAGGAGTCCCACCTGGTAGGTTTTGGTTTTCATGGCGATGACAGCATTAACAGGAACCATGAGAACCATCACAGCCACTCCAGCCAGCACTGACGGACCCAGGTTCTGCACAGCAACAGATAAAATAAAAACAATAAAAAACACATTAACAATAAATTTCCACTAACATTGCCCCAACTACAGGTGTGCATTAGAATGACTGAACTAATAAAATAAATAAGCAGCGCGGCCTCCAGCAGCCTGTTCTTCAGCACACACATAATAAAGTCCGATATAGTTTCCAGTTGTTTTGCTTACATTTGTGCTTTACAGCAGATTTCTCATTCATGATTGATGTGGTAACAGATACTTTGCTCTCTTACGTGACCATACACACACACGCAGCTCATACAGCTGCGATAGGCAAAAAGTGATGTTTCAACAGATGTTAAGCTTTTCAAAGTTTCCTGCATGATAGTGTTCCACTATCGTTAGCTAGTCACAAAATGATAGGAATATATTTGCTTAATACCAACCAAAGTGTGTCCATAGGATCAAGTATCAAAAACGGTAAGGTACTGAAGGTTAGCTCTGAATGCTTTGTCAGGTCTGGTTAACATATACTTTGATCAGATATTTCCAGATGTCCAGATTTTGCAAATTTGATCTGATTTGTTTGTGTTCATTTGTTTTGTGTTTGAGAAGTTTGGATTGTTTTGTTAAATGAACTAAAAAGGGCAAAAGAAATACATGACAAAAGCTTGAAAAAAAAAAAAAAGCTTACAGAATATTCCTCGAAGTATCAAAAAAGTGTTGGTTTGGTATTGGTATTGTTTGGTAATTACCACTCTCTCACTATTCGACATCACACCAAAGCAGCAGTCTCACAGTCCTGCATGCTACAGTTCCAAGTGTTTATGTTGAGATTACCTCAGCATGGAGCTGTTGTTGGTTATGAAGCTGAACTTGGATCTCCATGACAGTCTGTAGTTGCTCTGTAACCCTACCTGCCAGAGAAAGTAGAGGGCCATCACCACCTGCAGAGGGGCAGACCATATCATGTTGATGTAAGTGATGAGGTCCATGAAGCGCTGAGCGTCCACTGACATCAGGTTGACGATCTCTCCCACTGTGGAAGTGCGGCGTGCTGCGCTGCTTATAACCAAGGCCTGAAAGAGCAGATCCAGGGAGGAAAAAGTCCCAACAAAGGTTAGAGTCCAACTGTAGTTTCACAGCCAAACCGTGCACACAACTGACCAGGAGAATAATTAAACCATGAATTGATCATAATGGCTGAAACAATCTCTTCCAGGGTGAAAACATGGGAAGGTGTGAGCTGTAATTGGTTAATGCAAGATTAATCCACTTCATTGCTTGTTATTTAGCCAATGTTTTTACTTCTTTTATGTTATTCTTCACTGTATTTACATAGTCTTTACCATAAGCAGAGGAGATAAATTCACTTTAAAGTAGCAATTTGCCTGTACCTTCCTGTAGACAGCTCCGATGATGGCGGTGCGCAGACGCATGCCTGACACAAAGCAGACGTGAAAGTACTTCTGGAGGATGAGCGACTGCAAACACGTACATATTAAGAGTAAAGCGGTGTAGAAGTAGCCCTGCCAGGAGGGGGCGCTGGAGTTGTTGGCGAAGCGGATCAGAAGCCTGAACAGGGTCAAGTGAAGAGAGTCAACATTATGTTGTTACATGTTTACACAAAGCCATAATTAAATCATCAACAAACTGCTGTTCATCTACTCTTCAGAACCATTTCATTTCGCTCCAATGTGCACCTTCATTATATTATCCCTTTACTCCTTTTGTGGGCTTTAGATATGGCCCGACTCTCTTATGTTTCACCTGTCCATTTTTGACACCATTATTTATCGTCTCCATAGCAGTTAGTTTTTTAAAAACAGTTGCAGATAGCTGCGATTTCCTTTAGATGGCATATTATGCACATAAATTCTCATTTGATTCTTTCAGCTGTAGCTACTTCACAAATGTGTGGTTTTAATCACAAAGCACATTTCTTGCAGTCAGAAAGTGAACTTATTCATGGAAACTGCCCTGGGTGAGTGCTGTCTACACAATGGATGGTACGCAGGAGTAGCTCAGGCTGACGGATGCCTCCACCCTGTATACATAATTTATTGCTAAACTTAATTGGGTAGCTGGTTCAACAGTAGAATACTTCAACAGTATCTGATCACCAAACTCAGCGACCTGGGCATCAACACCTCCCTCTGCAACTGGATACTGGACTTCTTAACCAACAGACCCCAGTTTGTTAGGTTAGACAACCACACATCCTCAACCGTCAACCTGAACACCCACAGGGCTGCGTGCTGAGTCCTCTCCTCCACTCCCTCTTCACGCCATGGTTCACACCATTGTCAAGCTTGCAGACAACACACTGGTGATTGGCCTCATCAGCAACAACAAGTCTACCTACAGGTTGGAGGTCCAGCACCTGGTGGTGTGGTGCGCCAACAGTAACCTGGCCCTCACACCAAGAAGACCAAAGAGCTCATTGTATACTTAAGGAAGACCAAAGGCGGTATGCACACCCCAATCCATATCAATGGCACGGAGGTTGAGTGTGTCTCCAGCTTAAAGTGTCTGGGTGTCCACATCTCTAAGGACTTCTCTTGGACCATCAACACTTCAACCCTGGTCAAAAAGGCTCACTAGCATCTCTTCTTCTTGAGGAGACTGAAAGGGCATCTGTCTCCGCAGATTCTAGTGAACTTCTCCCTCTGCACAATCGAGAGCATCCTTTCCAACTGCATCACAGTATGTTATAGCAACTGCTCTGTCTAGGACCAGAAAGCACCGCAGAGGGTGGTTAAAACTGCCCACGGCATCACCAAATAAGTAAAATAAGTATTTGACACATCAGCATTTTTATCAGTAAGGGGATTTATAAGTGGGCTAATGACACAGAATTTCCATCAGATGCAGCCATCAAGCCAAATATTGAATTCATACAAAGAAATCAGAACATTTAAGTATAAAAGTTGAGTCATAATAAATAAAGTGAAATGACACAGGGAATAAGTATTGAACACATGAATATAACAAGGTGCAAAATGGCATAGAAAGCCAGGAGATTACCTGTAATCTGTCAGTATTGAGAGAGAAACCCTGCCCCCTATCAGTACTAATTGATATCAGCTGCTTTAGTCCTAATTGATGGCCTATAAAGGCTTCTCATTACCCAGGAGGCACAAAGGAAAGACTTCATGATGGGTAAAAGCAAAGAACTATTATCCGGAAATGGAAAGAGCATCAGTTCACCATAAACCGGCCACGATGAGGTGCTCCACGTAAGATCCCTGTCCCAGGAGTCCAAAGAATAATCAGGAGAGTTCTCCAAGAGCCAAGAACCACTCGGGCAGAACTTCAGGAAGACCTTGCATGAGCAGGTACTGTTGTTTCAAAGAAAACTATAAGCAATGCACTGAACCGCCATGGCATCCATGCACGCTCACCACGCAAGACTCCATTGCTGAACAAAAAGCATATTGAGGCACGGTTAAAGTTTTTGAAAGAGCATTTGGAGAAGCCTGTGGATTATTGGGAGACTATAGTATGGTCAGATGAAAGCAAAATGGAACTTGGCAGTCATTCTACACACCATGTTTGGAGAAGAAATGGCACTGCCCACCACCCCAAGAACACCATACCAACAGTTAAGTTTGGGGGTGGAAGCATCATGTTTGGGGCTGCTTTTCAGCAAGGGGTACAGGCAGACTTCATATTATTGAAGGCAGGATGAATGGAGAAATGTACCGGGATATTCTGGATTATATTCTGTTGCCATCTACCAGAAAGCTGAAAATGAAAAGAGGGTGGACATTTCAGCAAGACAATGATCCCAAACACAAGGCCAAGGAAACAATGAAGTGGTATCAAATAAAGAAAATCAAGTTGCTTGAATGGCCCAGTCAATCACCTAACCTAAATCCCATAGAAGATCTATGGAGAGAATTGAAGATCAAAGTTCATAAAAGAGGCCCAAGGAACCTTCAAGATTTAAAGACCATTTGTGTGGAAGAATGGGCCAGAATCACTCTTGAGCAATGCAGATGATTGGTCTCTCCATACAAGAGGTGTCTAGACGCTGTAATCACCAACAAAGGCTTTTCTACAAAGTATTAAATAAAGTGTGTTCAATACTTATTCCCTGTGTCATTTTACTTTATTTATTATGACTCAACTTTTATACTTAAATGTTCTGATTTCTTTGTATGAATTCAATATTTGGCTTGATGGCTACATCTGGTGGAAATTTTGTGTCATTAGCCCACTTAGAAATCCCCTTACTGATAAAAAAGCTGATGTGTCAAATACTTATTTTCCCCCCTGTAGAAAGGAAGAGGAAGTTCGTGTTGACGGAAGAGATGCGCTTTCAGGTGCTTTTTAAAAGGTGGCTACAGAATCTGCTGATCTTGTAGGAGCAGGCAGATCATTCCACTAATGTGGAACAAATCCAGAGAAGGTGCGAGAGTGATTTTGTTCCTTTTTGGCATGGTACCATCAGACGTTGTTCGTTTGCAGAGTGCAAGGATCTGGCAGGAACATAGGTCTGTATTAGCGAGCGAAGATATGGTGCAGAACCAGTGGTGGTCTTGTAGGCAAGAGCATCGCTTTGAACTTGATGCAGGCGACACACACGCAAACGAGTGGGTGCCAGTGTAACCTAATGAAGAGAGGAGTTACATGCGCTCTCTTCAGTTCATTGAAGACCACTCTTGCTGCCGCGTTCCGGATCATCTGCAGAGGTTTGGTTGTGCAAGCAGGGAGTCCAGCCAGGAGCGCGTTGCAAGCCTGGACTAGGACTTGTGTAGACTGCTCCGATAGGAAAGGTCTGATTTTCCTGATGTTGTAGAGGATGAACCTACAGGGCCGGGTGGTGCTGTCAACATGACTTGTGAAGTTTAGCTGATCATCCATAACCACCCCCAGATGTCTGGCGGTGCTGGATGGCGTAACGGTTAATGAGCCTAGTTGAATGGAGAGGTCATGGTGAATCTTTGGGTTGGCCGGGATCACAAGCAGTTCTGTTTTGTCGAGGTTCAGCTGCAGGTGATGGTCCTTCGTCCAAAGCGAGATGTCACTAAGGCATGCAGAGATGCGAGCAGAGACAGCTGAATAGTCAGTTTGAAATGACAAGTGGAGCTGCGTGTCATCAACGTAGCAGTGATAGGAAAAGTCATGCTTCTGAATGACCGAGGCGAGGGATGTTATGTAGATGGTCCAAGCACCGAGCCCTGCGACACCCCTGTATTGAGATGTTGGGACTCCGAGACCTCGTCTCTCCAGGCAACACAGGCATTTGATCAATTTACCAAAAACTAATTCCATAAAAACTTTTTTGAGTGGTGAATGTCTCCATAACCTACCTGAGGCGATGTTTCAGATTGTTTTGTATATTGGAAATGGGCTGGTCCTTGTTTGTTGCTGACATTTTAGTTAGCTTTCAGCAACTACCGACAAGAGTCGGCAGTCTGTCACAAATCGCGCCACAGAAAAAAAACTGCATGTCATATGACTTAACCAAAGCACATTATTGGTTAACCTAAGGTCTTCTCTTTCCAACAAAAAAAACGAGAATGTTTTCTTAAAGAGACCATGGCAAGGAACTTAACACAAAGAGTATGTTGCCATATGGCCACACCATGCGGTAGAGGGTTGGTTTTTCCAAAAATTAAAAGGATTTTTTTTCTTTTCTTTTTTTAAATATGGCAATGATGATAATATATGGATTTCCAATCAAGAACCTAGAGTTTGTTTGTATAGGGAGCGTAGCGGTTTGAGAGAAGTGTTGCTTGCTTGTGACCAGGTTGTCAAACAATACGTGAAGTGTCATTGTGCAAGATACTGAACCTCAAATTGCTCCCGAAGTCTGTGCCTTCGGTGTGTGAATGAGTTAATTTCTTTGAACCGATAAGCAGTTGGCACCTGCCATCAAAATGTGTGTGGATGGGGTTAATGCTCCGAGTGGTCAGAAGACTAAAAAGGCGCTATACAAGTACAGTCCGTTTACCACCACAGGCTTTACTACTACTACAGCCAGTAGGCGATTTGTTACCTTTTATCAGGGGGGATGGCCCATTCGGAGAACACCTTGCATGGCAGCCTCTGCCATCAGTGTATGAATGTGTGTGAATGGGGTGAATGTGACATGTAGTGTGAAGCGCTTTAAGTGGTCGGGAAGACTAGAAAGGTGCTATACGAGTACAGTCCATTTACCATTAAACAGCTGACTGGTGGATTGTGGGACAAATAAGACAGCAGCAACAAATGTTGGCATTAGGTGGAGCGTTGTAAATGGGATGGTCTTCTTAGTCCATAATGATGTATTTAGTTTGGAAAGGTGGCCCCTGAATTGGGGCCCAGCTTTTGCCTGCCATAAAATATTTGACCCACTTTACTTTACACTATGAAATGTTCATGAACTCCAAATAGATCAATGATACATTTTCATTTCAAATAAATCAAATAATGCTATAAGGCAATTTCATCCTATTAAAAGGTCTACGTGTTTGAGAAAAACAGGTTTCTCACCGAAGGATCTCGGGCCCAACGAACATGAGGATGTCATGGATGATCTTATAGATGCAGGAGATGAGGAAGTAGGGCCCGAAGGTCAGGCACAGTGCCCAGAACAGGGAGGGCTCCTTTGTTTTCTGGGGGGATTTTACAATCAAGATTTCAGACTCTTCCACAGCTCGGCCCTCTTTGCCTTCACTGTGCGAGACCCGCTTGGGGGAGTACAAAGTCTTCTGCTCTGTCCTGGGAAGAGAGAATGGAAGGAAAGGCAGACAGCTTCAGTTAAATATTCTAAATAAAATACTTTGTTTGGAGGAGAGTGAGAAATAATTTTTTCACCATTCAATGGCCCTCTAAAACTTTAAGTGCAAGAGGAGATTTCCTCACAAAATCTCAATGTTATTGTGAAAATGATGAGTTTTAGGTGTAGTTATTACAGGTCGGTTGAGTCTTTAAACAGAAGCCGATTGCCACAACGTCTAATAAACACCTATACTCTATCCTGAACTTTCTGCATGTAGTTTTTTGTTTCCTCTTTATATTTGATAGTCATTTGCTCGCAGTTATACTGTACTAAAGGAAAAGTAAATATTCCCGTTCCTATGCACATCAAATCTGCAGGGTCTCTAACAGGTGAGGTTTTACCAAAGTAACAATGTTAAACATTTCTGTATATATTCTTGCAGTAGTCATTCCCTGCTATACTGAGCTCCTGACCTTTTGACCTTTTGGCACTCTGCGTTCCAGCGACACACCAGGTGTGGAACCACTCTCTGGGAGCGGTCCTCAGGGTTCAGAGACCACAGGTCCTTCTCCTCCAGTGGGCGCTTGTAGCCCGTCACCATCATCCTGGAAGAGACAAAAGGAGAGAAGCATTTAAGTCCAGTGATACAACACAAAGGATTTGGAAGTGCAAACAGGAGGGTCATGACCGGCAAAAGGAAAACAATATCAAATGGTCATGACGTAGGTACCACACACACCTCCATCATCAGTGTAATCCTGTCCATCCTTCAGTCAGGTTTTCAAAAAAGGTGCAAACTTGATAACTTGGCCTGCTGTAAACATTTAGAAACAAACCGGCCCTCACCTTCAGATGAACACTGTATCTCATTAGGTTTTCTGTTTCACAGGCACATTTGGAGAAACCATGACAACATTTCTGCCATAGAGGTCACCTAACCTTGACATTTTTATTTCGATTTTATCTAGAAATCATGAACAGCAACCCTTTGCTGAATGAAGACAAATAATGGTTTTCCATAGTCAACATCACGACCTGTTTTCTGACCGGTGTTTAGACTTAAAGTTCACAGTTTCTCAAGTCTGTCTTAAAAAAATACTCACACACCCATATGAACACTGAAATAGGTTTTGCTTGCTTTCCGGAAGTGATGGGGGACCAAATCCACAGTCCTTGTTCTGTGCGAAAACATAGTGCAGAGTTTATCTGAAGGTGATATGAGGCTTCGGCAGCCTGATTTAGTCAAATCAAGTTACAGTCCGTCTGTCTGTTGCAGCTGCAACAGGGTGCTTGTTTGTCTTTTTGTGATCCCACGTCATTCCTCTGCCTTGTGTTTCTTGTCTCTCCCCCGTTTGCCTGTGTGTGTGTGTGATGGGTAGGTTTAGGGTGAGGGGCTAGGGAATGCATTATGTTAATGAAGGGTCCCCACGAAGATAGCGCCGCAAACCTGTGTGTGTGTGACTGGAGGTGTGCCCACTCCTCCTGCCCTCTACCACTGTCACTTACCTGGAGCTCCTCAACCAATCACTCCACTCAACCAGCACACCTTTCTCCAAACAATTCATCCTTGGTAGTAGATCTGCCCCGGCTTCTTATTGCCAGATTGGTGTTTCAGCCAGTAGTTACTTGACGGCCCAACCCACCTGTTGCTTTGTGCATTCAGTTTGCTCTGTACCTTATAGTTTGCATCATGCTAACATCGGTTTCTGTGTCCCAGGATCATTACCTGCCGGCCTGCCTGCTCCTCATTCATCTAGCCTGCTTCTGCAACACCAAACTCATAGTAAAACATAACACTGTTTAGTTCCCATATCATTCTGTGTGTTCCCTGGACAGTGTTTCCTTGCTGGGCTGCAGGGATATTAACACAGAGGGAGTTTTATACTAAAAAGACAGTACCTTTTTAATATCCTTTAGCAACATCCAAAATAACACATGTATATAAAACATGTAGATTAATAAGTCAAAGACAGCTGGAGGACAGCAACAGCAAGTAAAGAGTTCAAATTCATACCACATGGACAGCACTGGGATATTAATCGTCTGCTTACCTGCTAATCCACCAGAAGGTTATTCTGGAGAGGAAAGAAGCTCCAGGCTCAGGGCAGGGATTCTGAAGACAAAAACACTAGTTAGACCCAAAAGATTTTTCTGCTGCTGAGACACTGATCCAAGAATAAATTTTTTAAATCAGCATCTAGAAGGTGCACAGAGATTATACGGTATATTAGTTGTGCATCGGCTGATTAGCGACTGGAAGGATCAAAGCAATCACTGTGAATAGACGCTTTATTCAGTAGATTTGAGACAAAGATACTGTCCGAGGTGGAAGGGACAGGTGCATGCAGGTGTTGCAAAAACAACAGGAAGTTAGTTACAGTAGTCTGGCTGCTGATGTGACAGCTCACCCACACGGTCTAATGGGACTATATAGCACTCGGCTTTTGGTGCTCAAAGCACCAAAAAAAAATACATTTGGGGAAAAAAGCTGCAACGTCTGTTTCCAGAAATTATGACCCGGTCCCATTATATTCAGAATTCAGCCTTTAATATCTTTTTCTTTTTATTAACGTGTGCTAACCTTGATATCAGGTTTCCTCTCATCACTGCTTTGACTGTGTCCAATAATAGTGTTGGCTTGATTTGTCCATCCTTGTTATTGGTTATACAGTCCTGAATCTATTTTTTGATTTCTTGCACCGGGGTTTCATTTTTAAGGCTGCTTTCACACCTGCCTAATTTAGTGCGGTTGAATCGTACTAGAGTTCGTTTGCCCCGTTGGTGCGGTTCGTTTGCTCAGGTGTGAAAGCAGCAGTCGCACCAAAAGCGGACCAAACAAGCGTACCGAGACCTCCTTGATTAGGCGGTCTCGGTACGCTTTCAAACGAACTCTGGAGCGCTTCGTTTGTGGTGAGAACCTCGAACAGACCCAACTGCAAAAAGTACTGATCATTTTTGGGCTAAACCAGCTGCCGTAGTCATATTTTCGGGCGATGAACATGTCAGAGTTAAGAAGAATTAATGTACGCCTCCGCTTGAAGTGACGAGCGATGCGCGCTCGCCGTTTGCATTAGAACGTTGTTTTCAAGCCGCAGCCGCGCTTCATTATAGAAATGTATAGTTTGCATATTGTGGTGGATACAACCAATGTAATAGATTCTGGCCGGGGACTAAACCAGCCCGCACAGCCGTCTCTCCATAGTTTGGACCAAAGCAATCAGTGTGGTGTGAAAAGAAACCAAAAAAGCAGAAGAATGCTACAATGTATAATTGTTAGCCCTCGGTTCGGACCAAATGAACCGAACTAGAGGTGTGAAAGCACCAAAATTAATTTTCCATAATGTTTTTTTCGAACTATCAAGGTGTACGGTTAAGTATATAGCATTGTGATCAGACACATCTGCTATTCCAGTTTTACAGTCTATCCGGCCAGCCCTGCTGGGGGAGAAGCTGGCCGCGATGCAGGTGGACGCCCCCCTCGTGTCCTGGATTGTTGACTACCTGTCTGGCAGACCACAGTATGTGCGTCTGCAGCACTGTGGGTCGGACACTGTGGTCAGCAACAGTGGGGCCCCTCAGGGGACTGTCCTCCCCCCCCCTTCCTCTTCACCATCTACACCACAGACTTCAGCCCCCACACAGAGTCCTGCCACCTTCAGAGGTTTTCTGAGGACTCTGCTGTGGTGGGATGTATCAGTGGTGGTGATGAGACTGAGTGCAGGGCTGTGGTTGGTGACTTTGTCTCATGGTGCGAGCAGAACCATCTGCAGCTCAATGCCACAAAGTCCAAGGAGCTGGTTGTAGACCTACGAAGGGCCAAGGCACCAGTGACCCCGGTTTCCATCCAGGGGGTCAGCGTGGAGATCGTTGAGGATTACAAGTATCTGGGAGTACACATAGACGATAAACTGGACTGGGCTAAGAACACTCAAGCTCTGTACAGGAAGGGCTAGAACCGCCTCTACTTTCTGAGGAGGCTGAGGTCCTTCAACATCTGCCGGGCAATGCTGAGGATGTTGTACGAGGCTGTGGTGGCCAGTGCTATCCTGTATGCTGTTGCATGCTGGGGCAGCAGGCTGAGGGTAGCGGACGCTACATGCCACCCTGGACAGTGTCTCCCACCCGCTCCATGACGTGCTGGTCAAGCAAAGGAGTACCTTCAGCTGAAGACTCATCCTCCCAAAAAGCACCACAGGAAGTCACTCCTGCCTGTGGCCATCAAACTCTATAACTCCTCCCTCTGAGTGTTAGTCGATAGGACTCTGAGTCACTGAACTGGACACTGACCATGAACATCTCGGCAATACTGGACATCATTTGGGAATATTCGGTGTTAAAACTACTGTGCAATACACCCTGTTTTCAATTTAATTTGTGATACTTATTTATACTTCTAGTACGGCTGTGCAGTATCCTCCGTCCCATTATATATTGTTAATAAGCTACACGCAACTCGACAGCTCATGCACTATTACTTTATACTGTAATATTAACCTCAACCACTTAACCCACTTTGTACATTACACTTATTGAATTTTAAATTTGTACTTATACCCACTTTGTACTTACCTGTATTATATTATTGCTCTTTGCTTAGTCCTTCCATTCTTGTGTGCACTGACGTGATAGTGAGTTGCTGTTACAAAGACTTTACAAATCCCCTCGGGGATTAATAAAGTATTTCTGATTCTGATATTTCCTGGTGCTTATCTATAGTGTTCATCAGAAAGTAGTCAATCCTAGAATGCACCTTATGGGCAGCTGAATGATGCGTATAGTCCCTTTCTAATGGATCACTCAGGCCTGCATCCTTTATTAGTCTATTAAGGTCCCTGGATTTAGTGTTTTTATATCTTTTAGTACTTGTGTTCCAGTCACCTCCACATATCAAAATCCCCTCACTCATCATCGTTATTTTGTCAAACAATAAATTAAAGAATGTTTTGTCTTCCTCCGGGGGTGCACACACATTAACTAATGTGACAACGGTATTATCAATCCTCCCTTTTACAATTACATATGTACCATATATATCAGAATGTTCCTCAGTCATTTCAAAGTTAACAGTGTTCGAGATTAGGGTAATAACACCTCTTCTTCTGCTATTCTTGTGTGAGCTACAGAAGGAATTTATGTAACCAAGCTTTTTACATTTCTTATGCTCTTCATTTGACATATGAGTTTCTTGTATGAATATCACTTGCATTTTATCCCGTTTCAATTTTGTTATCAACCTGCTCCTCTTTATCGGGTTGCCCAGACCGTTTACATTTATTGACTCAATTCTCAGTTTGTGACTCACTCATGCCCATAAGTATATTGTTGGGTTTGGAAACTGCTTCCATCCTAATTGTCCAACGTCTTAACTCCTTCTCTGGTGCTGCTCCTCCAGTCCTGTGAAGTGCAGAGGCCTTCCTGTGTCAATATTGCAAATGCTGATAATCAGTCATTTTTTCCCACTCCTCTGAAACTCCATAAGGCTCTGTGCTCACGCCGTGGAGCTCACGCCTCTCACTGCCATCCCAGGGACTTCTGTAATCGGGTCTCCATGGGTTCTGCTTCCGTAGCCATTGCGGGGACCTCCACTTCCAAGCCACGCTTCCACAGTTCCAGCCCTGCTTTGTGTGCACTGCTGTATAATCCAATCCCACTCTCCCAATGGATTTGCATGCTCATGTAGGGTGTTCGGAAACGTACATCTCTTTCCTTCAGCACTTTAATTGCTTGATATGCCATGCATTTTTGGACCAGTGTTGCCAACTTAGCACCTATATTTAGTGAGGATTCAGACCCCTCTAGCGACACATTTTCAAAAAAGCGACTAGCGAAAAATCTAACGACTTTTTCTGGAGTAATTGGAGACTTTTGGAGAAGTGAAAGCACACTCTTCTCAACGAGCAGTAGTGCTGCCGTGGGCCCCACCCCCATCCCAAAGCACTCACAGGTGGCCCAGTCCTCGCGCTGCAGTCAGAGCAGGAGCTGTTTACCCCTCCACATCCAGACGTCCATGACAATTACATGCACAATGCACATGGTCAATATGCAAGTGAGGCGATGGTGTAATTTAGCGCCTTTTAGGACTGCCAATAGCTACTTTCCTTACTAAGCAGTTGAGATGCCAACACAGACCTGAATGAGCGAGCTACAAAGGAGCACACAGTGTTGCCACGGACCAAACGGTTATCTGCTTCTCTTTAGTTTTAAATTTAAAGAATTTTGTTTGACCGTTTGGATTTCCATTCTTCTTGTGTGCTTATCACTTATATTGAGATGAGAAATGAGAACAGTTTATTGGGACAGTCGGCTATATCATTAATATACAGTAGAGTAGGCTATGTGAGCACGAATTTGTTGAGAAAGCACATTAGGCAGGCAGAACGCAAGAAAGTACACAGTCTAGTACGACGTGATGACGTCATGAATATTCAAATTTACACATGACGTCATCTAGCGACGTTTAGCGACTTTTTGGCTAGGCTTCAATGCAGCATACAACTGGGCATTCAAATTTGAGGGCTGTCATTTTGTGGCGGTCTTGTTCAGCTTTAGCATTGCAAACAACCAACAAGTAGATTTACAGAAAAGTGTAAACGTTTCCAGCCCTCGATAAAAAATAGTGACGGAGTGAGAAACTTAAGAAGAGAAGGGAGAGAAAGAGACCGATTTAGTGTGAGGTAGTCTCACCGAGTCCGTAACGGTCTGGGAGAAGAGGGGCGGCTGGTCCGCCAGGCAGGACAGGAACAGAGCGACCAGCAGCAGACCATAGTAGATATAGAAGGTGGTGTACCTCCACACACACACTGTCAACAGCTAAAAAAAAATAAAATAAAACACACACATCAAGCTTTTAACCCATGGAACTTGCTGGTATAAGACATTGCTTTGTTTGTGGCACATTTGCTATAATATTATCTCTTCTGAAAGTAACTGTTTAACGTCTTGGGAATTAGTTGTGATGATCAAAGAGGTTCCAGAGGTTTATTATTAACTGTATTAATCCAAATTTAGTTAATCCTGCTCGTTCAAGACTGACCTGGTCCAGGGCCTGAAGGATCTTGGACCTGAAGGTGACTGTGGCACACAGCAGTGCCAGCAGCCAGTAGATCAGCATTACTCCAGACGACTGAACCCCTTTCATCCGTTCATACTGGATTAACAGGGTGGCCAGCAACTGGAGCACACACACATTTAAACATAACATTCAGATTTATTTGAATCAAACACACCTCTATTACTACAAGCTGTCTGCCATGTGGAAAGAATACATGTAATAGAGAGAAAGTCGGTACATGTCGCTGACTTTGGTCTAAAGGTTTATCTAGTCTAGTCCGGTACAGTCTGGGAATTATTTCTGCCTGGCAGCCCTGCTTTGGTCCATTTTTGGTTGCAGCTCTACCACCGTCTTCAAAATCGCAAAGTGTTCTTCATGGTTCTCTTTATTTGCTTAAAAGACTGCAACCTTATCTTGAACACACTGGATGGATTACATAGCCCATCGGGGCTGGGAACGCCTTGGGATTCCAGTGGAGGAAATTGAAGAGGCAGCTAGAACGGAGGATGTCTGGAGTTCTTTGCTTAACCTGCTGCTATGGACCAGGACTTGGATAAGAGTCCAAAAATGAATGGAGGAATGGACTGTAACCTTTTTACACAGTCCCACTGTCATTCGGCATTAATTGAACTTCCATGGATGGTCACGGCCATATTTTCTGTTGTCAAGGTTCAAACAAAGATCACTGAATCCTAGAATCCTCTGAGTGTTACATGTTTTTAGAATTTGTTTTGAGCTGCACACAAGAACCTTGACCTGTTTGCATCTCATGGTCTTTACTGTGTGCGAATAAACTACACTTACAGAAAACATGTAAATGTAAATGGACTGTACTTGTATAGCGCCTTTCTAGTCATCTAGTCAGACTACTCCAAGCACTTTCACACTACATATCACATTGACCCAGACACACACACATTCATACACTGATGGCAGGAGCTGACTGCCCATCAGGACAGATTAACAGAGATGCTCACAAGTCTCTGGGCTCGAGTCCAAGTCAAGTCTCAAGTCTCTGGGCTCGAGTCCAAGTCTCAAGTCTCTTTATTATAATAAGTCTCTGGTTATAGTAAGTGTTGCGTCATGTACGGCGACCCATCCAGGCTGTGTAGAACACTGCAAAGCTATATATAAGGAGTTCAAAGCATGCAATATGTTATTTTGACACCTTTCTCTATTAACATACCGTATCAGCTTTGATTTTGTTATATAACTGTAAACAGGCTATTGCAACATGACAAAAACTCCAAGAATGCTTTACTTTTAAGACAATAGCTGTGTTTTGCCTTGTAGCATGAACGCACTGTAAAGTACAGACCAAACATTTAGGTTCTGAAGAAAAGGACTCCCTTGTCTGTCGCTGAATTATAATGAAAGGCTCCTATTGTGTTGGCTCACACCATTTAGTAGGTTTTTTAAGCAGTTTGGATTATGAACCATGATTACGTTTTATTTTAATACCCATGTCATTATACACATTTGTGTCCTCATAAACAATATACAAGAGCACACACACACTTTTAAAAACGTTTTTTCCCCACTTTTTGAAAACAGGTCTGGGTAACAAGGGTTAACATTAAACAAACGCTCATTTCTATTTCATAAAGAAAACAGTCGGAGTTAACCTGCCGTAATGTTAGGTCGTAGCTAAAGCAAGAAGCAAGCTAACGGTAACGGTAGATGGTCAGTGCGCTAAACAGGTTTACCGACCTGTCAGGGTGCGTTTTCAGATGCCTGATAACATTAGATGTGGTTGAGCCAGAATCATTTATCATATTTTGCATTGAGCGCTTCTTTTGTTTGGGCCGTCATGTTTGAAGTTTTTAAACCCAAAACTTATGACGAGCAGCACAGCAGCGGCAGGTGTCGTTGTCCTCTCATGTGTGGCCGCGCGCAGCAGATACGTAGTACGTCACGGGTTACGTGGCAGGTTAGAGGTACCAGAGGGAGGGGAATAACAGCGAGCTCATCAGACGTTTCCTAAAAATAAACGTTGTTCACGAGTCCCGCAGCTCGAGTCCGAGTCGAGTCTGGAGTCACTGTGTGTGCGACTTAAGTCTCAAACTCGAGTCCCCATCTCTGCCAATAAAATCAATCACACACAGGGAGCAATTTGGGGTTCAGTATCTTGCTCAAGGACACTTCGACACGTGGCTGGGGGATCGAACCGCCGACCTTCCGATTGGTAGACGACCCGCTCTGCCACCAAGCCACAGCCGCCCAAAACATGACAATGCAAGTAAAACGCAAACTCAAGTAGTAATTTCCAAAAGAAATATAAAATCCATTTACTTACAAAAATAACCTTAAACTACAATAAGAACAGCAAAGATCCAAAACACTTGGGTGGGTTAAACGCTCACCATGCTGAGGCCCAGTAAGGTTGGACTGACGAGGCGGACTGGTGGTGGCACAGTGGTGCCCTGACTTCTTTCCCAGAAAGAATAGAAAACATCTGACCAGCAGATAATCCACAGCAGAAGGCCGACAGCCTGCGGGGACAAGAACAGCTCACAGCATTCTGACTGGTTGTAGATTCTGTTTGATGTCAAACTTGTAACTTTTACAGATGAGAGTGCTCTTTTTCCACTTTGCAAAGTTACACGCTAAGAAAAAGGCAATTACAAAGTCGTGATTTACATTTTTGACGGTGTTAGTGCTGCCCTTGTACATGGTTATGTTTTACGGTCCAGTACATGGCAAATGTGAATTATATGCTGTGTTCTTGAGCATAAAATCAGCCTTGTTTCTATACATAGCCATGTTACAGAAATTCTTGAAATAACAGGAAGTGCAATAAAAACTAGTGGAATTATCTAATGTTGTTTTTAGAAATATAAACATACTCCTGTTGAAATCATAGAAATAAACCTCGCTACCAAATAACTTGTTTCTTACTGTCTGCACATATACTGTATCTCTCTACTGCAACATGGCCGTGCTAAACTTCTCTCTCAGCTCTCGCCTCACCCCCCCCCCCCCCCTCCCCCCTCTGTGAAGGGGAGAGACACAGGGGGGCGGCTTTTTATTCTGAACACTTGATTCATGAACCACTTCTTTATCTATTATAACCCAAGCCTTAGACACACGTCCTCTGTATAAAAGATGTATTAGGGTTTGAGATTTTGCTCTGCTCCAATAATATAAGATAACATGGAGAGAGCAGAAATAATAAAATACACAATATGTGACCCTTGAACAACTAGAAAAATGACTCACAGTTTTAGCTCTGTTGAGGTGACTCATACATATGTAGCCATGGTCGTGGCTGCGGAGGTAGACGAGGTAGATGGGGGCACACGTCCAGAGGTAGAGGCATGGCAGCCACACCAGGACAGTGTTCTGGAAGCACTGGGTGAGGTCTGGGTTAGTGGCGTACCATGTGCGGTTCCAATCCTGGTAGAGGCAATAAGAAAGAACAGGATAAAAGACAAAGAATCATTAAGATGTTATTAGTAGAAAATGCCTGAGTGACTGAGCACAAGCTGAAAAATGTGGGTGGCAGAGCGGTCGTCCACCAATTGGAAGGTCGACAGTTTGAATCCGGTTTGCCCCAGCCATGTGTCTTAGTATCCTTGAGCAAAATACTGAATCCCAAATTTCTCCCGAGGCTGCGCCTAAAGTGTTTCCATAGTGAGATTCCAAGTCCACACACACATTTAATGCTGTAAAACCTCGCTGTAGTTCATACTTTACTTTTTATATACTGGTGTACTTTTCTGTTTTATTCAGAGCATTTATGAGACAAAGGGGAATCAATATTTCAAAATGGCCCAGCATCTCTCTCCCTCACCCTCTGCAACGTCTTGGAGTGTTCGCATTAAGGGTTAGTACAGATTTAAGTTAAAATGCTTGCACATCAGCAAATCCCCTGGCTCATCAGAACATTTGCATCGGCCTTTGTGCACTTTTAATGTCACTGTATATGTTTCATTTCCAAAACCTTGTGATGTCAACTCATGTCATTTTACTAAACCTTTTCATTTACACTTTATACTTACACAATTACAGTTTGCAGAATGCATTCTTGAAAGGCACAATGACCAAACAAATTGAGGGACTAAGAAAGTCATTGCAACAATTCTTCTGGAAAACAGTGGTATGTTGGTCACATGCTGAAGTATTATATGGATAGGTTATTTTTGTCCTATTAAATTAACATAATGTTGAGCTTCAATGATGCTTCCATTTTGTCAGATGACCTCAGTGAACTCTGTATCTGTGGGGAAGAGGAGGATGACCAGGATGAGGCAGTTTCCTGGGTAAAGCCCAAAGTCTAATTGTCAGTATGACAACTTAAAGAGCCTTTGCTGGACACTTTAATTAGGTCATGATTAATGTCATAATCAGAATCAGCTTTATTGCCAATAGCTCACCGAAGTCATCAGCTTTGTTTACCTTACCTGTATAGAAATATAAAAAGTACATACAATTTTGAAACGTTACATACATCTCACAGAAGGGAGTACACCCTCACATCTTTGTAAATATTGTATCATGTCTTTTCATGTGACCACACTAAAGAAATGACACTTTGCTACAGTGTAAAGCAGTGAGTGTACAGCTTGTGCTCCCGAGGCTGTGCCTTCGGTGTATGAATGATTAGTTACTGTACTGATGGGCAGTGAGCTCCTGCCATCAGCGTACAAATGTGTGTGAATGGGGTGAATGTGATATGTAGTGTGAAAGTGCTTTATCATTCCTCCATGAGGACATCCCGGAGCTGGTGGATGTTAGAGACCTTGCGCTCCTCCACCTTCTGTTTGAGGATGCTCAATAGGCTTGAGGTCTGGAGACATGCTTGGCCAGTCCATCACCTTTACCCTCAGCTTCTTTAGCAAGGCAGCAAGGCAGTGGTCGTCTTGGAGGTGCGTTTAGGGTCGTGATCATGTTGGAATACTGCCCTGCGGCCCAGTCTCCAAGGACCATGCTAGGGGTGTGCCATATCATACCGTTCACGACAATACCAGTATAATTTTTAATATGATAATAAAATGTCATATCGTGATAATGGCAACAGCCCAACTTGTTGACGTAATGACGTACGCACAGCACCAGCAAGCATCGCTGAAAGTGAAAGTAACATTGCTAGCAGCTCTGCGGTGGAGGAGCTGGTTCCAAAAAGGGGAGCGACTTCAGTAGTGTGGAAGTGGTTTGGTTACAAAAGATCCAGCCTTTTTTCCCCACACAGACTTGAATTTATTGGGCCGCCCAGGTATTTTAACGGCACCATCCACGACCGACTAGTGGACAATCTCCTAAAATAAGGTGATAAGAAATAACTTCCTATAAATATATGAATGTATTCTTACACACACTTAACATGACAAAATCCTGAAAAAAAGGTATATTCAGTATACGATATATAAATTAGGGCTGTCAATCGATTCAAATATTTAATCGCACATTGTTATCAGTTCTAAATGTACCTTAAATGCATATGTTTTTAATACTCTAATGGTGTGGATATCTGGTGTGGACAGATATGCATGCTTTATGCACATGTCCGTTGCACGTACCAAAGGTCACAGATGGTTTTCAAAGGCCTCGTTGGTGTCTCTGAAGCCGCAGCTTAAACATTCAGAATAAGCAGTAATTCCTCTCATTTTCAGAATAGAAATAAGCAGTTTAGTTCAGGACGGGGCACAGTGCGTCATGTGGACCTGGGAGCACCAGGGTGCCGAACCCGAGACCACCTGGAGGAGCTGCTCTGAGTTCGGCTGCACTCGAACTGCGATTCACGTCCTGTTCAGAAAAGTAACCTGCTCGTTGGTTTTAGCCGACTTTAACGTGTAGTTCAATAAAACCCAGACGTGGTGACGGTGTTAGGGATTCACCTCGGATATGAGCAGAGCCAGCCTGCAGTGTGTCCTGCAACCTCCTCAGAGCCCCTTTACAAGCTGCAACAAAAAGCCCCCTTCATCCAACATACTGACCCGCGGTCAGTTTCCTATCAGACACTGTGGGTGTCTGGGATGATGTAAGATGCACACTGATGCACCAGGGCTCAACAGAATCCAGTTGCCTAGCGCTGCGGGGGAAACCGAGAACTATCGCGCTCGGACTGCAGCCAACGTGCTCAGTGTAAAAACGCTCTTTTTATTTTCCACTTGGAGTCTGCTCTGGGAGTATGGGGTCCGGGGCCCTCTGCTAAGGGCTGTCCGGTCCCCATATGACCGGAGCAGGAGTTTGGTTCGCTTTGCCGGCAGTAAGTCAGACTTGTTCTCGGTGCATGTTGGACTCCGGCAGGGCTGCCCTTTGTCACCGGTCCTGTTCATTATTTATATGGACAGGATTTGTAGGCGCAGTCGGGGGCTGGAGGGAGTCCGGTTTGGGGACCACAGGATCTCGTCTCTGCTTTTTGCAGATGCTGCTGTCCTGTTGGTTTAATCAAACCAGGACCTTCAGCGTGCACTGGGACGGTTTGCAGCCGAGTGTGAAGCGGCAGGGATAAGAATCAGCTCCTCCAAGTCCGAGGCCATGTTCTCAGCCGGAAAAGGGTGGCTTGTCCCCTTCAGGTTGGTGGAGAGCTGCTGCCTCAAGTGGAGGAGTTTCAGTATCTTGGGGTCTTGTTCACGAGTGAGCGAAGGACGGAGCGGGAGATCGACAGGCGGATCGGTGCATCCTCTGCAGTGATGCGGTCGATATACCGGTCACTCGGATACAGGCGGCCGAAATGAGATTCCTCTGCAGGGCGGCTGGGCGCTCCCTTAGAGACAGGGTGAGGAGCTCGGTGACTCGGGAGGAGCTCAGAGTAGAGCCGCTGCTCCTCCACATCGAGAGGAGTCAGCCTAGGTGGCTCGGGCATCTGTCCCAGATGCCTCCTGGACGCCTCCCTGGGGAGGGATGGATGGAGTCTGGTAACAGTTCAACAGAAACAATGGAAGCTTATGTAGGCTGTATAACATCGCTTGTCTCAGAACAGTCATGTTAATGTCAGCCCCTTTCTGTTTGCTGCTGCATCCTTTACGTCGGTGGCTGCTCTCCGTTTCGCCAACGACGGGCCGGGCCGCGGCTCACACTGAAAATGAGTATTAACGCGTTCATTTTGACAGCCCTAATATAAATATATATACACACTTTATATCTTATCTTTTTTCAGGATTTTGTCATATCGTCAAGAATATCGCTTTCGCAGAATGCCCTGAAATATCGTGATATTATTTTAGGGCCATATCGCCCACCCCTAGATCATGCCCTGCTTCAGTACATGTTGGCGTTCATGGTTCCCTGGGTGAACTGTAACTCCCCACTGCACTCATGCAGCCTCAGGCCATGACTCTCCCACCACCATGCCTCACACTTTCTATTCCTCACCTGGTGACCGCCACACATGCTTGACAACATCTGAACCAAATAAGTTTATCCTGGTCTCATCAGACCACAGGACAGGGTTCCAGTAATCCGTGTCCTTAGTCTGCTTGTCTTCAGCAAACTGTTTGCGGGCTTTCTTGTGCGTCATCTTTAGAAGAGGCTTCTGGGACGACAGCCATGCAGAGCGGTTTGATGCAGTGTGCAGCGTCTGAGCACCGACAGGCTGAACCCCCCCCCCCACCCCTTCCACCTCTGCTGCCAGCACTCATACGTCTTCCCAAACACAACCTCTGGATATGACGCTGAGCACCCAGCTTCTTTGATCGACCGTGGCGAGGCCTGTTCTGAGTGGAACCGCTCCTGCTGAACCGCTGTGTGGTCTCGGCCTCCGTGCTGCTGCTCAGTTTCAGGGCCCTGGCAGTCTTCTTATAGCCTCCGCCATCTTTATGTGGAGCAACACGTCTTTTTTTCAGATCTTCAGAGTGTTCTTTGCCATGAGGTGCCATGTTGAACTTCCAGTGAGCAGTGTGAGAGCGATAACACCACATTGAACACACCTGCTGCCCATTCACACCTGAGACCTTGTAACACTACATTGCTGAGTGGGCCCAGTTTGGACGTTTTCACTCTGGGGTGTACTCACTTTTGTGGCCAGCATTTTAGACATTAGTGGCTGTGTGTTTGAGTTATTTAGCGGGGACTGCAGATTGACACTGTTACACGAGCTGTATCCTCACTACTTTACACTGCAGCAAAGTGTCATTTCTTCACTGTGGTCCCATGCAAAGACATGATACAATAATTACAGAGATGTGGGGGTGTACTCCCTTCTGTGAGATGCATGTAACGTTACATACAATCACAACAATCCAAGTGATAGCCTACTGGTGCTTTATCAGTGACTGGCCGAGCAGCATTGTCCTCTGACGGACCGAAACACACATTATAGCACCGGGACTTTGCAGCATCCCGGCCGGACAGCAGGCGGCTATGTATAACGTTACCGGCGAACGGAGCGTTGCGTTAACGTGACGTTACCGAGAGCAGACGGTTGGGGTCAGCCTCTAAACCATTTCCCCATTCTGCCACAATGACAGGAGCTGTATGAAAGAAGCTTCCCTGCGGTAACGTTACGTGGTTAAGCCGGTTATTGTGGTGAAGCCAGGCTTCGGTTACGTCGGACAGTTGCTGTGTAACGTTACCTAACTGTTACCGAACTTATCGGGGCTAAGTCGCGTCTATTAGCATGTGCCGGGGAGCAAAGGTCGGGAAAATAAACTCACCCAAAATGGATCGGAACTGTCCAGACTGCAGAACTTGTCAAACCCCATTCGCCGCGATGCAATGGAAGTTCAAGTCCTCACTGTTTGATGTGTTTTTTAGAGCTCAGCTTTGGTTTCGTAACCTGACTAAAGCGGAACGTTACGGCGCCGCCTTCTTCTTCGGCAGTTAACAAGCTAACGTGAAAGGTGTACACTGCCACCTGCTGGCCCACAGCGTGTAACCCATTGGATGTTCCGAGCCTGGAGTCCGACCAAACATTCTGTTCCCTTTCAATTACAAACCTCACATTTGTCAGTTTTTTTTGTTCATGGGAAATCCCGTTAAGGCCTGAGTCTTCACACAATCAAACTCTGACCTACCTACCTTTAGCCTACTGTCTTAATCCCATATCTTCTGCCCAAATTCAATTTTTTCAAGATACAAAATAGATTTATTGATCACACATATTGATTGGTCGCCTGAATGACTCCCACAACAGCATTGCTATGCGGCTAGTTATTCCCAGGTTTAGTGCCATACAATACCAATCATCACTATGGAATTACTGGTATAAGTGTCTTCTATTGAAATGCTGTATTGTAGTTCTTTTATTTTAGTTTTTTAGTTTTTATCTATTTGTATATGCTTTTTAGTTCTCTTTTTTAATGTATGTTGCATGTTATGTCTGTGTTTTCTGAATGGACCATGAGTCTGAAATAAAGTTGTCGATGATGATGATGATCATTTTACAACACAGGGTTGGATAACGAGACATTAATTGTAGTTCCCTTTATGCTACTCAAAAACTAATGTTATGCAGACCTACCAAAATGATATACATATACAAAATGATATACCAATTTGATTTCAGTCACTCCTTTTGCCAATTTATCTGCAACAAGGCTGGAATACGACCCAGTAAAACTGCCCTGTCGGGGGCTCCAAAAGCCAGATTTCACTGCATGTTAACTGGCTTTTGGTAGTCTATTAGCAAACCTGCAGCACTTAAGTTTGATATCAGAGGGTTCTGCTTTATTACCAGACTGTACATTGCAGCAAGATCTGAACAAATCCCAGACAGCTCAGTCAGTCATTTTCTACCGCTTGTTCCCATTGGGGGTGGCGGGTGACTGGGGCCTATCCCAGTGGCTGGGATCATCTTCCCTTATGTTTTACCACCTAAACATTTCTAACATAATAATATATATATATATATATATATACACACACAGCAATTTTGCCATCATGGCTGTATATGTTATAGTTTTGATGCTATAAATCTATTCTGTACTTACGACATCTATTGCATGTCTGTCCGTCCTGGGAGAGGGATCCCTCCTCTGTTGCTCTTCCTGAGCTTTCTATCATTGTTTCCCCTGTTAAAAGGGGTTTTTGGGTAGTTTTTCCTTGTTCGAGTCGAGGGTCTAAGGACAGAGGGGGTCGTATGTTACAGACTGTGAAGCCCTTTGAGGCAAATGTGATTTGGGATACTGGCCTGTAGAAATTAAACTGAATTGGCTTTGGGCCGGGGCCCACGGTGGCACATGCAGGCTCAACCCAGGGGGATCATGGTCTGGTACGGGATTGGAACCCATGAGTTCCTTGTTGGAAGGCAGGAGTGCTAACCGCTCTGCCACCGTGCGATGACTATGGCTCTCTAAATAATACATAATACATCAAATCACATGTGAAGCATATGATTTGCGATATTATATAGAGAATATTTAAAGTATCTCTTGTAGGGAAATTAAGAGTTGACTTTTTTTATAACACAGTAGCCTAACCTGGGGCTAGGGGCTGATGTCAAGTCAAGGGGCTAAGGTCCGAGGGAAAGCAGGAGATTTCTGACTTCAGGCTGCATGTTGGCTTAAAGTAGAATCAGTTGTACAGGAAAGGTTGCTTTCATTGAATACAGTACTTCATACATTCAGTCTAGTGAGCATTGTAAAAATCAATAAATCAATCAGTGAAAATGTCCCCTCTTTTTTATTTAACATATCGTAAATATGACTTCAAATATTTAATTTTCCTTAAACGTACGACTTAGACTTGTCAGTTAACAACAGTACACAAATATATTAAGTTATTCCATTAACATTTTCTGTTCAGTCATTGGTGAGCAATTGTTTAATGTTCTCAAGGAAAAAGACAAAAATAACAATGAAAATCCGAAGTGAAGGTGAAACATATTAGTTTGGCCACATGGTGGCAACATATGGTTGGGCTCAGTTGTCATCATCATCATCAAAGACATCAGCTACAGTCCTGTGGACGGAGAGACATACAGAGGTTACAGACTATAGTTTATACATGTTTGAACAGGTTTAAGTTCAGTGTAAATATAACCTACTTGTAGATCGACCCAGTCACTTCATCAAGAAAACCTCCTAAAGAAAAAAGACGACGTGAGCGTGAGCTGGAGCCCTTGTCAACAAACATCATCATCATTTCTTATCAGAGGTAGAATTGTTGCCTTATAGTGTTGTCATATAACACTACTGTAGAAATCTAAGCATAACCATTTGATTGAACTGATCAAGTCTTACTTCCTTTTGGGATTAAAAATGGTGCAACAACATTAGATTGTGATTCCTTACATAGCCAGATTTGGTCTAATCTGCTGCTGTATAGGAAAGAAAATCCTTCACTTTGGTTAACAAACATTTAAGATTTTGTATTATTCTCGGTCCTGTTGGGTCAGCTTTAGTTCTTCTGCCTAACCTTCAGCCATCAGTACAGTTTGGGAGATCCTGTTCTCTTTAGAACTATGGGTCATGCTTCATGTTGTAGAACAGGACTGACCAGTTAAAATGAGCTACAGGAAAACTTTCCTTTTCTAATGTGATATTTAAAAAAAAAAAAATTTCTCACTATGGCAGCTTTGTATTTACTCACCAGGCTGGCAAAGAGTTTGGCAAACAGGACAGACGTGGCAGAAACTGCACACCTGTGAACAAGACGGAAAGTAATAAATACAGAAAAGCAGAGTCATAAATGTAAACCGTTCCATAGTATCACAAGCCAAATCCATTTGTCTGACCCCAGAGCTGTCTGTTCCCAACAGAAAGTGAGACTACACTGCCACCGGTTACTTCATACAGCTACAAAAAACATTTGCATGTGTAGTATGCTCATATGTTAGATGTATGAAAGCCCATTTCTATCACATGAAAAACATGAAAATACTCTGAGGTTTACCATGTCAAAATAATTAGATTTACTGGACTCGAAATCAACTTTCACATTTTAAAAAAAATATACATTTTGACCTATGCCATGACTTAATACCTCACAATTTTTCCTAAGTGTCTTCGTAGTCTTTACTTGGCATATTGTTAAATTTGTCAAAGGCCTTGGACACTGTCAATTACTCATTGTAAAATTACAAAAATATGGCTTTTATGATGTTACTCTAAAATGGCTGCTTGAGCATATAAAGGACAGAGAACAGTGTGTTTATATTAATAGGCATAATTCAAATAGCGCTAAGCTACTTTGTGGAGTACCTCTTGGTTCCATCCTCTACCTAGGGTCGGCAAAAATGTACTGCCTCTTTTATTTGCGGAAGCAAGAAGCAAATGAAGAGCTAGCCTCTATTTTTAAATAGTTTCAGATAAACTATCTCTCAATATAAAATGAATTAATGATATTTTGTAACAAAAAGTACAAGTATGCAATTCTCGCGTCATCGCCGCTCCGCTAACCCAGCTCACGCCCCCGCTCCAACCTTCCCTTTGCTCACCGGGGCATTTCGGGGACTCAAGGAGCTATTCACTTCGGCCCCAGTGCTCGTCCAACCCGACCCGACCCAATTTGTGGTCGAAGTAGACGCCTCGTATTCGACCCAATTTGTGGTCGAAGTAGACGCCTCGTATTC
>WNGW01000002.1:2542681-2552057 GCA_011952105.1 Coreoperca whiteheadi | reverse complement strand
GGGGGGGGGGTGGTCTTGTCTCAAGGCACTGGAGCCCGGCTCAGCCTACACCCTTGTGCCTTCTTCTCCTGGCGCCTCACGACAGCCGAACGCAATTACGGCGTGGTTGAACCGAGGATTGCTGGCCCCAGGGGAGTGGAGCCATTGGCCGGAGGGAGCGACCAACCATTCGTGGTCTGGACCGACCGCAAGAATCTTGCCTATAGCAGCCAGTAGGCCGAAAGACTGAACTCGCGGCAAGCGGTTTTGGTGGCCCAGCATGAGAAAGGACACCCAGGAATTTGTGGCCGCCTGCACCATCTGTGCCCGGGGAAAGCCCTGGCATCGCCCACTCACTGGTCTGCTACACCCTCTCCCCATCCCCAGCCGGCCTTTGTCCCATGTCGCCCTGGATTTTGTGCCTGGGCTCCCGCCGTCCCAGGGTAAGTCGGTCATCCTGACGATGGTGGTCCGCTTCTCCAAGGCCGTTCATGTCACAGCCCGCGGGATGGCCGACCTCCTGGTACAGCATGTGTTCCAGCTGACACCATGTCCCGACCGGGACCCCCAATTCATTTCGCACGTCTGGAGGGAGTTTTTTAAGGCCCTAGGGACAACAGTCAGCCTGTCTTCCGGGAACCATCCACAGTCCAATGGACAGACCGAACGAGCAAATCCGCTCCACATTGCGTTGCGGCCAATAACCACCTCCTGGAGCGCGTAGCTGCCATGGGTGTAGTATGCCCGTAGCTCCCTCGTTACCTCCGCAACCGGGCGGCCCCCATGCAAGGCCTCCCTGGGGTACCAACCCCCCCTGTTTCCATCACAGGAGAAGGAGATTGCCGTTCCGTCGCTACAGTCCCACCTGCGGTTTATCGGGCCTTTCGAGACAGCCCGCATCATCAACCCGGCCACCGCCAGATTGAAGCTGCCGAGAACACCCAGGGTCCAGCCACCATGCCACGTCTCCCGGCTCCAGCCGGTCTACTCCAGTCCGTTGTATTTAGGGTATTTAGAGGTCCGCTTCACATCCAGATGCTGCCAGATTGTCCGTTTACCGTGTGGGAACCGCAACAGTGCCTCGTCATAAGTAAAATACAACGTTTGTACCTTGTGAATGAAAAGCCTCGCCTCGGTCTCTGTGTCCAGGTTCGTCCCGGGGCCCAGCTACGCCACGCCACGCCAGTTCCCCCTTGGACTCTCCGCCCCACCGTCCTCCGCACCTCGCCCGGCTTACCTAATCCTCGCTCCGACCTTGCCCCCCCCCCGCGGCGTTCCTGACTACCCGGCTCCAGTGATCCGGCTCCCCAGCCCCAATTCCCCGTCCTTGCTAAACCCCAATAAACCCCAAGAGTTTTCCTGTTCAGTCCGCATCGACGTCCTTTCTTCCAGTAGTTCGTCACAAAGACAATGGCAGCAGGTGGATGCTGCTGTAGGAAGGGGAAGACAGGGCGAGCGCGTGGGCGAGCTTTTATAGCCCAAGGGCCCAGGCGAGCTTCATCGTCAGCTGAGGTTGCCAGCAGAGCCTCCAAGACAATGGCAACACTACTCATTTATTATAATAATAATAATGAAAAACAAATCATCAGTTTTATTATTGTTAAAAAATATTTAAAAATCATGTGTGCTAAATAATAAATGTAAATGGACTGCGCCTTTCTACTTTTCTACTACTCCAAGCACTTCCACACTGCAGATCCCGTTTACCCAGACACTAGGGCTGGGCGGCATATCGACTTTTGGCAGTATAGCGATATTATTTTGCAATGAGACAATACACAGTGGCGGTCCACACAGCAGAAAACCACCTGGTTAACAAAAAGAAAAACAGTGGTTCAGTTATTTGGAGATTGTTTGGATTTAAAAGATCCAATGAGCAGCAAAACCAAGCCATCTGCAAAGCATGTCATCAAACGGTCATGTCACAAAGTGGACACATGTAAAATCTCTTCCACCACTTCCGTCACCAGAAAGTGCAACAACCTCAGCCACGAAGACTAAGCAACCTGAAAAGTTTTCAGTCCCAAAAAAAAAGCTCTTTAAAGGGAGGAAACCCCTGTTTTTGTATTTCATTTTGATCATAACTGCTTTAAAAAAGGGTATTGTGACATCTCACATGAGGCCTTGACTTGCAAGTACATTTATTTTTAGAAAATACCGAGATATATATTGTATATCGCCATTCATCCCAAAAATACCAAGATATGAATTTTGGTCAATATCGCCCAGCCCTACCATACGCACACTGATGGCAGGAGCTGACTGGCCATCAGTACAAACTAAACTAATCATTCACACACAGTCACAGCTTCGGGAGCAATTTGGGGTTCAGTATCTTGCTCAAGGATACTTCGACGCATGGCTGGGGGAAGGCGGGATCGAACTGCCGCCCTTGGCTCTGCCACCAAGCCACAGCCGCCTCATAAATATATGAGCAATATTATGCATGTTATATATTTTTATTTAATTTCACATGTTTGTGTTTCACTTCTTCGTAACATAAGCAGCAGCAGCGTGACAAAGGATGCTGACTTAGTTAAGTGTCATAAAATATGAATAAAAAAAATACAATTGTGAAAATAATAATAAATCTTAATATTTGCCAGTGTGCCACAGAGTGCCACAGAGTGCCAACTATAGCTGCCAGAGTGCCACCATAGCTGCTACAGAGTGCTACTATAGCTGCCAGTGCCACTGGGAGGAACTCGTTGTCTCTTGAAAACTCCGTTTGCTAGTGTGAAGACCCCCACTGAAATCTTGGTCGGATCCCCAGTGTTTTCCTGCTCCAGCTTCCAGACCGTGCTCGGGAAGCACAGGGGAGATTTGCCTCCAGGTCGATACTCACTTCGATCTAAGCCCCTTCACTTTACCCCAGCAGTGGGGAAAACAAGACATGGGAAACTGGGACTCAAGGGGCTGTAGCATTTATTTTTGCGCCAACCGCAACCCTCACTGTACATTCTCTATCACCTAGACTTCACTGCTATTTTCTGCTCCTGTGGCTAGCACTATATAGCTCACACCGCTCCCTCTCTCCCTCTCTCTCTCTCTACGCGTCACACACTGCTTAAAAGGAGGTCTTACAACACTGGGAAGCAATCGGTAATAAAACAGTTTCTCTTTAACATCAGTGTTTCTTTTTATTTTATGTGCGTATGAGCAGAAAAGTAATAAAAACCTGTTACCTGAGACCTGTGAATCGGTGCCTGGCTCCTGCCAAGAGACCCACGGTAGCTGATAGGGTTACAATATAGTAAAAAACGACCAAGATGACGGTGATCGTGACTTGAAACACTAAGGCTACATCCAAACTATTACAATTTCGCTTTAAAAAGCATAAGTGAAGCTATGTCCACACCTAGAGTCCACACTACTACTTCACATCTGTGTCAAATTGAAACTCTATCAAACCCTAAACTCTGCTATCAAAACCTAACATTCCTTTGTCAAAATGTAACTCTGATGACAAAATGACAAACACTTGCATCATATGCATACACGTTCAGATCAGGGGGAAGACACTAGTCTACTACTATAAAAAACACTGCAGTCTTTCATTTTCACTGTTTATTCAGAAGGCATATTTTCAGGAGGCACATTTTCAAACCAAAAAAGCAAATACGCCTACTCAGTATTGTAACATGAATTCAGATAAAGCGAAAAAAAATAAAAATAATATTACAGATGCCACTGTGAAGAAGCTTACATGTGGGTGGACTCTCTGCCCAGCTTCCCTCATAGTCAGGCCACGGTTGATGACATGGTCCACCAAAGTTGCTCTTATATCATCAGAAATAGGTGTCTGTGCATGGCCTCTTCAACCTTGTCCTCCTCCTCCTCCTTCTCCGCTTCCTTTTCCTCTGCCTCTTGCTCTCCTTCAATCCATGCTTGCAAAATTCTTGAAATGGCTAAACTGAGGGCTTTTTGTAGCTGGATGATTGGTGCTCAGTTTTGCAAGTAAGTTACTTCAGGTGTGTGTTTGTGTGGTTGCAATTACCCGATGCGTATTGTATTTTGGATACATGTGTTTTCCAAATGGCACCCTGAGATTTCATTTTTGAACCAAGTGTCTTGTGCATGAACTAGAGTGTAGTATGCCGGACCAAGTGTGTTGCATAAAGGAGTAAGTGTGTTGCAGAATTACAACTAGAGTGCAAAGCAGCACTGTTGTTTCAGGTATGGGTACATGTATGGTTGGTGAGGTATGGTAACAAAAGCTTCAAGTTGATTTACCTTTGGATTAAGCATGTGTCTATAGTGTTCAAACAATGGGCAAAAACTGTTATTAAAAACAACAGGATTCTGTGAAAAGCAGAATTTCTGTCATTGTTGTTGTCCTGCTTCCTGTTTACACCGGCACACGCATGCCCAGTGTGCGTGATTAGTCACGTTTCTATGTGTTTTGAGGCGCGTCAGCGTGGAAGGAGATTATTTCAGAAACAGGGCTGAAACGTCTGGATGGAGATCGTTTTAGTTTATAAAGAAACTAGTAGTGCCAGTGCCTATGGCAAACTGGTAGAACGCAAGGGGGCTTTTTAATTAGTAGTTGGGCCATATTAGAATAGTTTAATGAATGTGAACAACCTGGCAGATGTGCTGAAAGCGATGTGCTCATGTGTTTGGTTTGTCCTCGCTCTCGCAGGCGGTCTGCTTTCCGTGCCTCCAGACCTGCTGACCTCAGGTGTTTACTGTGATGGCGTTCTTTTAAGAGCTTGATGGCTACATCCAGCCCGATATTAAATGTCTTGTCATTAACCCACACACAAAATCAGGTATTTGGGATGCTGCATAGTGTTTTTAATTGTACCATATTTGATGTTTATGTTAATTTCGGGCATGGATAGTGAAATATTTGCTGTCTGAAAGATCTGACCTGTAGATCTCTTTTCTTAAAAAACTAACATATTAAAAAACTAAATTTACATAAAAAAACAAAAACAAACTTCCGCCCCTCCGCTTTGTGTGCTGTGCTGGACTTTAACAGATTAGTTTCTGGTGCACTTATGCTTCTTGTTACCTTGTGTTGTTATAATTGCTCATATGTAAGTCGCTTTGGATAAAAGCTAAATGACTAAATGGAAATGGAAATCAAAGTGGCATTATATTATTATTGTTATTTAATATAAAAGTAGAATGGCAATGAGTCAGAAATAACCAAGTGTATGGGTAATATTTAACCGAGCAATAGAGATAATTTGGGTCAAATGAACATATTAAAGCGTTGGTCAGGAGAAAAGAAAGAATGTTACAGACAAGGTCAAGAGGTCACCTACAGGCCATCAGGAATCATCCTCTGGAGACCTTAGGTTCATACAAAGTGGTTCTGATATCTGTACATTGGTTTTGATTTCTTGTCACAGAGGCCAAACCAAAATGTTACTTAGACATTTAGTAATGCTAGCCACAGTAGTTACAAATATAAATATTAGGGTTGGCGCGGTTAGCTCACTCGGTAGAGCGCCCGGGCCACGTGCGAGACCACAGCGGGCCCCGGTTTGGCTCTGACCTGCAGCCCTTTGCTGCATGTCATCCCCCTCTCTCTCTATCTCCCATTTCCAGTATCTTCAGCTGTCTCTGTCCATTAAAGGCAAAAAGCCCCAAAAATATACTTTTAAAAAATCATTTCAAAAGAATGTGTGATTTATATACGTTTATATATTATTTATTGATATAGATTAATTTGATTCCATTTGGTTACAAATGTATAGCATCACATTAACAACAGCATCCCTTTAATATGTACACGTATGAAGAAACAAAGCTGATTAAGATCTTCCTTTTCCCTGGGGTTACACGAGAGTATGAACTGACCAGAAGTTAAATGTCACATATTGTGTATTTTCTCACCTTGCAGTCTTCGCAGTGTTCAGACTTGTCTCCCTCTTCACAAGGACATTTGTCACAGCTGTCACAGTGCTGCAAGGAGACACACTTAGTTAAAAAGAAACCTAGGGAGCAGATCATCAGAGGGGGCAGAGTTGGAAAGGATCATACATAGCACAACCTGCATAGTAGAGTGCAGGATTGCAAGTACTACCTCCATTTCAACACATAATGAAACAAATCCCAGCTGTTTAATCTGTAGCACAGCTGCTTCCCTTCACTACATACTGTGATCTCAGGTCTCTAGATTTCTAATGGAGCTTTGATGACTATCTCAAATGTATTTTAAGACGTACCTCACAGAATTCACAATATGAGCACACAGAACCCTTGTGATAAGCATCATCGTCGTCGTCGTCATCGTCGTCATCTTCGCCATCATCATCTGCACATAATATTGATAATTAATATATGACTTTCAAACTAAAATACTTGCTACGTCAAAAGACATGCTATAGCGCTGATAATGTGAACATAAAGTGAGAGTGGTTTGTCTGCTAATTATAGTACACAGACAAATAAAGTCCATTTAAAGCCAGAATGTAAAATATATAGATGTGTCTCTTCTTATGGGCTTCACAGGACTGTGATCCTGTGTTAGAGTTACATAAATCTGACTGTAGTAAACCTGTTTTTAGCAAACTGCATGTTTACCTGCAATATCACACCTCCAACCACTGAACATTACATTTCATTTTGCACTAGGGCTGCCTCTGCCTCACTGGCTGCTGGCTCACAATTACTCACCACTGCCATACTGCCACACTACGGCACATGCACCTTGCACAATATGTGCTCTCACATACCCTTCCACTTTATACCATTGTCTATACTGTACACATCTTATCCAAAGTGTATACACCATATTCATATCATACTTTCAGCTGTTTATTCTGTGTACAATGTGTTACTTTAGGCATTACTTGTACTTACACTTGCACTAAATATTTTATACTTATACATGCACTGCCCACTGTAGCTGCTGCACACGTTCATACTGCTCATACTGGATGTGTCTTAGAATATTCATATCTATCCCTTACTGTTTATTTATATATATCCCTATACATATGTAAGTCAAATCAGAAATCTGAGAAAGGTCAAAACCCGCAGAATAAAGCCAGAACTCAAACTCAGGGAAAGAAGTCATAATTCTTTACTTGTTTTCCCTTTTTTGGTGTGATTTATAAACTGAACGTGGTTTTCTATACTGACTAACCAAAAAAGAGAAACCCCTGAACACTGTGCTGCCATCTGTCCTGTTACAACAGCATTTTTCATTATTGAAGACACTTTTGGAGGTGTCAGCACAGATTACGTTAGCTTGTCGATGTTTGCTCCTCCACAGACGGTGCTCAATGCACCTGTCAGTGTAAAACAGGCTTACCAACCAAGCAAAGTGGACACCTTGTCACAAGGCAGTTTGAGGACCTTAACTGATAATAACTGATATTGTGCTCATATTGCGCATATTCCAAAATAACGTGTTGAATCAAATGACCGCAACATGGGGGAAGCCTGGGGCCAGGAAGTATTCCACAATAGGTTGGTATGTAGGGCTGTGTGCTGTGTGAACGGCTCATGATGGGCAGAGAGTGCAGAAAGGAGGGTTGGGGGGTCCCCCTACTGAGCAATGTTTCAATGTATTGCAGGCCTGAACAACTCCACCACAATGTGTAGCCTTAAGAATGCCATAAAATCGCAGTGAGTGAACCCAAAAACACGCAGCCTCAACCAAGCTCATGATAACCAACAGGGCTGGAAGATTCTGATCTTTTCCTTTAGTAAAAGTAGCAACAGCACAATGTAAATATACTCAACATGTTATTTAAGCAAAACTACGGAAGTATTATCAGCAAATGTACTTAGAGTATCAAAGTAAAAGCATTCATTATGCAGCAGAATGGTGCCTGTCTGTTATGTGATTTATTGTTTATTATATTAGTTTATATTTTTACTTGTGCATTACCTTAAAGCAGCATTTTGATGTTATGGGTTAATCATATTTTACATAAGCTGAAGATTTGGCTTGGATATAAAATATGAATTTGTAAAGTAACTAGTAAATACAGCTGTTAGATAAGTAACAAAAGATGGTAGCTCAAAAGTACAGTATTTGAGTAAATGCTAAGTTGCAGTACATTCCACTAGTGTGACACGTTTACAGTACAAATATGTTGCAAATAACCTTTTGACACAATAAGAATGTCATTACATTTGTTATCACCAGTAACAGTTACACCTTGGAGGTAATGTTTGAGCATTACGTTTTTATATGTTTGTGTCTATTATATTTTCACAGGCTGACTTTGGGAACACGAAGAAAATGTTTCACCCAGATGTTAAAATCTGTGTCAGACCCTTCATTTTAATTACTGTTGCAGTCATATTACATTTGTGTACTGTTATATTCCTCCACTATATTGTAATCTCCCAAACAAGCATTTATAAAACACAGTTCACGGTGGTCAGAACAGATACTCACAGGTTTCAAATGTCTGTAGGGGGGCATTCTGGTCCTCATACAGGTAACATGACCAAACACATTTTTACAGGCCTCTGATAAAAGCAATAGGAAATGCTCCCCGTGCATTTACAGCTTTTTATGGCTCAGTCCTCTGCCTTTGGTAACAGATTTACATTTAGGCAGTTTATGATCATTTGATTTATTTAATGAGTGAAAGTAGGGTTAAAGACATATGGACAGTGGTGATTGTCATATTTTCCACACATGAATGTTCATAGTCATCACAAAATAACATTTTTGCCAAAAAAGAAGAGAAAAAGCAGACAACCATTTCATCTCTTGACAATTTGACATTTGGCAGAGCTTAAGCTCTTTTACTTCCTCTATAGAAAGAGACGTTTCTCTCTTTTCCCAAACACTCTCTCCCTGAAGGTCTGAAAAATCATCAGCAAATCCATTGTTGCAACATTACATAACAAATAAGGAGTTACACATCTGTTCAGCTTAGTTTCACAAATGACTCAAATATTTAAATTCAATTATATTAGTGCCAAATAAACACTGAATAATAAAGGGAAAATTGCATAAAACTCAAAACAAATATTCATCATTAATGTAAGCTACTGACATGTGCATCAAAAGTTATTATTTTATCTAGTGGTTCAGAATATCAGCGTTTTAGAAAATAAAAAGAGGTATGATTATTACACTGTTCATAGATACATCGACAGCTATTCTATTATCTTATTTGTGTTTAGCAATTTTACAAATGCACACACCAGACTTGAAAAATAAATTCTGTGCATTACACGCCTCTTCAACAGACAGCGGCATAAATGCTCCACAGAGAAAGAAAGAGATTGAGAGATATGGAGAAAGAGAGAAATTTAACATCTGGCTTTTAAATGATGAATTTAGGTAGTGGCCCTCCTGCACCTCCCCTCGCGCTTTATTCTCCCTCTGTCTGTTACACTAGCTCCCCGATCCCCCAACCCACCCCCAATATCACTGTCTCTCTTTCTTTCTCTGCAGGTTCACATAAAGACA
>WNGW01000002.1:2527681-2537681 GCA_011952105.1 Coreoperca whiteheadi | reverse complement strand
TCTTTGACACATAGGTTTGAGAACAATTTCGTAATGAAGTTTCTAATGGTGATAGACTAGTGGCAGTCAGAAACAGCTGAGTTGGAAAGAGCAAAGGACAGAAAGAGAGAGGAGACCAGATCGAGGTGAAGACTGCAAAGTGGCTGAAAGTGGAGATGAGCTCAGGCATGCCAAAGACATTTCTTCTCTCTTAGTTTGGACCACTGACTGCCTGCATTGACCCACTTGAATTATTTAGTTAACTAATGCTACTGTGTAATTCCTCCTCCCCATAACGTATTAAAGAAAATGTCATTAATCAGTTATCAGTTTGGAATAATAACTGATGCATATGTGACACTTTGCCTGTCTGCTTTAGCTTGGGGCAGATGTTGACACCTGAGTAAAGACCCTAACACAAGACTTCATTTAATTCCAACCTGTCTGGGTAAAAAGAAGAAAATGGGTGTTATTTAAGGTGTCGGACAGGGTGTTGTGAAGTGAAGAGATGACAGCATATGCACTGCATAGGCCCATTCATCAACCAGCTCTGATATTCCCTAGCAGGATTCATGTGCCTCCCTGAATCTGATCCAGTGCCCCATCCAACCCAAGCTCTTTCCATGTAAGGACTGTCTAAAGGGGGAAATCACTTTCCACGATAAAGTTACCTAAGGGGACTGGTGTGTGTGTGTGTGTGTACTTGTACAGCCATCTTTGTGAGGACCAATTTGCGTTTTAGACCTTGGGAGTGAGGACATTGGGGAGTTAGAATTATAATTTAAAGCTCTAATGTAGTGCTGGCTGAAAATGAACAAACGATTCATTTCTACTGATACTTTTGGGCATTTGATTCGTACTGGGTCTGCACTGGTACATACTCCTCCAGGAAATAGCCATATGTTCCCACTCTGACAATGAAAAAAGCTCTCTGCTTTTCTCACCTACTCGTTTCTTATATTAACGGTCTTATAAATGGAAGCATATACAACCTTAAATAGTGTCACAAACACACTCATTGCCGTGTGACAAAGTTCAGCTTGCTTTAAGAAGTCTGGATGGTGACTGACTAATACATGTTTTCTCCTTGGGGCTTACCATAGCTGTATTCAATGCTCGCTGCGGAGACATAAATATGCATTTCCACTGTGTCTTCACAGCAGAGAATAACCATGCTGAGTCGTGACAGTGTGTCAAGTTAATTTTAATTAAATGAAAGCTTTACAATCTGTAACATACGACCCCCTCTGTCCTTAGACCCTCGATTCGAATAAGGAAAAACTACCCAAAGAAAACTGTTTAACAAAGAAAAACAATGATAGAAAGCTCAGGAAGAGCAACAGAGGAGGGATCCCTCTCCCAGGACGGACAGACAGGAAGTAGATGTCGTGTGGACAGAATAGACCAACATAATGAAATTACAGTATTGACAATGATGACAAAGTTCTAAATCGATTTTAATGTACAGTATATGAAGAATATGGATGGAGAGGACATTGAGGAACTTCAGGTGATGCCGAACAGACGTGAGCCACACGTCCTCCTCTCCACCCGTGGTAAAGCTTAGGCGTCTCCAAACACAAAATGTGTTGTGTTGTTGCAATGTCTGCTTGCCTTCTCCTTTGCCATTGACCTGTACAAATTGATGCACTTAGTGCAATTGCAATTAATAGGGCAGGGTTTGTTTATACTTCCTTGCTGATTGGGTAACACCTCTGACACACCCACCAAACGAGAGAAAACATAACTTGAAACCTGCACACCGTTTTCAGACAGAATGTGCCCCAGGTAAACCCACTGCTTCTCTGTACTGTGGTTTTTGCTTGGCGCTTTTTAAATAAGCAAACTTGACTTCACTACAGTTTAGTTTTTATTTTCAAATGTCCCGATTGGCATTGATTGATAGCTGGTGTTAAATGAACAGTAAGGAATTTCCTCCTGGGCCCTGTGGAGGTCGCATGCTGCCCACTTCCTACTCTGACTGATTATTTATGGGTCTAACAAAGACTCTCGGACAGCTAGCAATTTGTCCACCACCTTGGTCCAGACTGAAATGGTCTCAACGTATTGGATGAAGTGCCATGAAATGTGGTTCATCATTCCCCTTAGGATGACGTGTAATAACTTTGGTGAACCTCTGACTGTTCATCTAGCGCCATCATCAGGTCAACATTGGGATTTATGAGCAACTATTTGCAGACCTGATTTCCTTCTCATTGGCCTCAAGTTTACTTTGTGTTTAATGCTAATTGGCAAATGTTAGCATGTTAGCATGCTAAACTGAGTTGGTAAAGATGGTTTGTCAGTGTGTCAATGTGCAGATGTTAGCATTTAGCTTAAAGCGCTGTACCTAACAGTGTCTACAGAAGAGGTGCTTCAGCAGGATGTTTCAGTCATCCATCACATGCGTGATTGTCCACCAATCGGAAGGTCGGTGCTTCGATCCCGGCTTCCGCAGGCTGGCGTGTCGAAGTTTCCTTGAGAAAGATACTGAACCCCAAATTGCTCCGAGGGCTCCGCCTTCGGTGTGTGAGTGTGTAGGGAAGTTAGATTACTTTGTACTGATGGGCAGTCAGCTCCTGCCATCAGCGTATGAATGTGTGTGTGTCTGGGTGAATGTGACCTGTAGTGTGAAAGCGCTTTGAGTAGTCGGACGACTAGAAAGGCGCTGTACAGGTACAGGCCATTTACATTACAAATTAAAAATCCAAATTGTAAATTAAATTTAAAAAGATTATTATTTTATTACACTATTGGGAATAATCAGGTCATAATTAACCATAAAACATTTTTTTAATTTAAAATGTAAAATGATGATTTGAAAATGTAAAGTGACAATGAAAAAAAATGGAAATTTAAAGTGCAAAACCTTAAATGGAAATGCTCAAACTGAAAGCTTAAATTCAAAGTCACAAACAATTTAAAGAACTTCACTGCAATTCCCTATTGGTCTGACGGCGAGAAGCAGCAGGTAAGAGGCTAACATTAGCGACTTGCTACATTAGCTGGCATGTATGAGTAATGTTACGTGGAAACCATGGCCACTGTATAAAATTTAAAATGCAAAATGATAAAGTGCAAATGCAAATTTTTTGGGGGGATTTTACTATTTAAACTTTTAACTTAAGTATTTTCATTTCCCATTTTGAGTTTCGTATTTGATGTTTACCTTTTCTTATTTCATTTTTTACAATTTAAGCTTTCAGTTTGAGCATTTCCATTTAAGCTTTTGCATTTTAAATTTCACTTTTTTCATTGTCACTTTGCATTTTCAAATTCTCATTTTAGATTTCGAATTAGCTTTATCAGTTTCCTTTTTAAAGTTTAATTATGACCCGATCATTCCCAGTAGTGTAATAAAATAACAATCTTTTTAAATTGATCTTTGTAAATGGACTATTTGGACTTTTAATTTGAATTATGACCAAAAATATCCTTCATAGCTGTAGACTCTAGTGTGAGGCTTCAGCTAGTCCTCTTCCAGAGAAAATGGGATTGGAAACATTTTTGGGAAGGAAGAGAGAGCCCATCTGTTTAATTGCACATGAGAAATTACATGAGAGATTATTTTGTGCACTAAAGTAGGTGGTTCTTGGCAGTACTGTAGAGATGAAAGTATATTGTTGTTGCAAAATAGAAGGATCTGCTCACTGTAACGGTATAGATAAAATCCTCTGTTTATTAAGACTTTGTTGCAGTTTCAATAAAATCTCTCTACAGTCTATACACTGAAACATACAGTATTTGTATTGATTGAGTCATTGTGTAACAAAAACAGAGGTATATATTGGTTTACAAAGAAAAAGGAAACATATAGAAATGCCGACACTCTTATAAATCACAAAATATCACATCTCTAAATAGAGATGTGATATTTTCAGATTTTTGGCTGTAGAGAGTATGCCACCACCACCACCACTGAGTGCTTTTAGCAGGTTGTTTGTGAATGCATAGAGGCTGATGCTGGCTGTTGTGTCTTTGATTAAAGTCAGTCAAAAATCATGTGCATCAGTGCTCTGTTGCTCACACAGACCGGAAGCCTACTGTCCAGCTCTGTGACGGGTCCATTATTACACATGAAGTGGCCATCGCTGTTCTGATGCTGCTTCACATTAAAAGCTTTTTGGCAAACCACTGGAATGTTTTTATTATGAATCTTCTACAGGAAGTGCAGCCTTATTATCACCAAGGCTAGCGACTGTCTCTTATCTCCTTGTTTGATAGAAATTCGTATACACACAGAAACGTATGGACTGTGAAAAAAACCGGAGACTTGGGATAGTTCTACTATCTGTCACTTTTGCTCAGGCTTCATCAATATTACAGCTGCATTCATTGACTCATTGGCCACATGGGGGACGCACAACGTTGTTATGGTGAATGTGTTAGCAGTTCCCAAATTTTTAGGTTTATTTAGCTATTTCTCCTTGATTGACAGTCAGCAAAGGGCCTTGGGCTGGATTCGAACCCCAGGCCACTGCAGTAAGGAGTCAGCCTTGATACATGGTGCGTCGCAGCAGTTCCCCATGTACACATCCAGAAGTTACAGAGCAACATGGTCGTTCATCAGGAGTTGTGTTTGTGTCACCTGATGAACGGAGGTCTGGCGTTCTCCCTCTGTTTGGTCTCCAGCAGCTGCTGAGGGAAACATCTGCCTCTTTAGCTGCTAAAAGCTCCTCTATGTTCCCCAGCTGCCCTCTGACTACGTCTGTTTGCTGTTGGCTGCTGAGCAGGTAGTGGACTGTGGCTTTAGCAGAGCTTTTCACAGAAAACAGCTGATAAAAAGGTCGATAAAAAAGCAGGTTGCGAACTGGAAACCAAAACTAAAACCAAAACACTGATCTAAAAAGAGGCTACACAGCTCTGTAGAGTTGAGGGGAGTTGGTCATTCTTTGTGGATTGGTCACTAAAAGCAACACCTTTCACATTATAGTCATTCGATCCATTGTTAATACAAAAAGATTGATTAGTGCAACTTTTGCAGATTGCTCCCGCCTGAAAAAGAGGTGATCATGTAAAGCGTTAAGGTCTGCTAAGTTGATTAAGTAAGGCGATTATGACCAAGGCACTCTGTGGTCACATAGGGCTTAAAGCTCTGTTAAATGCTCAGACCTTTAAAGCCTTCCACCGGGATTCCACCGGGCACGGCTGCGTCGCGTTACAGCTGCGATGAGGCCATCTTAGCTGATTGCGGCCATTCTGTGACAATGACAATGGCTTGTGATCCCACCGAACGTGGCGCAGAACACAACTAAAACAGACACAAATAGGAACCATTTAACTACATAGCCTACATACCCATGGTAGCAGCACAAAAAAGGAAAAAGGACCAAATCGATAAAGTCAGGGACATCGGGCAGACAAACCGCCCTGCTTCTGAAATGCTTCCGGTGGGGTGTAAAGCCGCTTGGAGGACGGAACAAAACTGGCTCGCAGACGCGACGTTAAAGAGCTGTGCCCGGTGGAGTAACAGTTGATTTTGGGGACTTCTAGTGGTAAGATCCAAACAGGCACTAGCAGACAGCAATGCATGCCGGCACTGTAAAAAAAAAAGTATGATACTTTTACCTCAGCATGTTATTTTTCCTAATTAAAATGCACCTCAAACAACATACATCTGAAATCAACAAAGTCAAACAAATGAAATGATAAGAAGGATAGCAAATAAGGTGCTCTTTGACACAATGGCCCTGAGTAAACTGTGTGTGGGTGTGTGTTGTTTTACTATATTCGTGGGGTCCAAAAACCAGGAGCCCATTATACTTGTGGGGTCCCACCTCCTTTGTAGGGCCAAAATTTGGGTTTTAGGGTTAGGGTTAGAACTAGGGGCTGGGGAATGCCTTATGTCAATGACGGGTCCCCACGAAGATAGTGCCGCAAACCTGTGTGTGTGTGTGTAGGATCCTGGCGTTCAGGCAGTCAGCTTTGAGACAGTGGAGTCAGATCTACAAGAGAAGGAAAATATATTATTAATCCATAATCATAAATCCCAAATAGGACCCTTCAACGAGACAAAAGATCAATTCTCTACGGCAGCAAAGAGATGCTACGGACACTGCACCTCTGGAAGATTAAGATGTGTCTACACCTAATGATCTGTCTGAAAATTGAATTATGCAACAATTTGTCATAACAGAGTGTTATATTTTCATCCCATTTGAATTGAAATTTCTTCACGTTTTAAAATTATATTTTTTTTTCATCATATTAAAATCTTCAGTAGTTGTCTGCAACCTGTTGGATCGTCTGACTGCCCCAACAAACTACTGAAAACAAAACACGAAACAGAATTGAACATGAGTTATAGTTGGATGTCCGCTGACTTTACCTCTGAGGAGCGGAGGGGGGCGGCTGGCTGGCCTTTATCAGATTACTCTGAGACAGAGCGTCCGTCATCCAGGAGAGGGCGCTGCAGCAGTACTCCAGCTGGGAGGGAGACACACAGACAGAGATGGATGAGTGCTGAGCAGGCAGGGCCGACAGCTGCAGAGAAACCAGACACACCAAGCACACACACACACTCTACACACAGACACCAGATACCACAGACCCACATCAATCTACCCATACATGCAGGGATTGGACACAACGAAACGAGGCAAAACCTACGCTATTTTGTCAAAATAGGTAGACATTTACAGAAAAAACATGTGGAATAATATTCTGGCCAAGATGATAGGCAATGACTTGGATTTGCAGATGGACAGCCTGTCAAATATTCGGTTGTGTCAGTGGGCTGAAGATGCACCAAACGCCTCTTACTGGGATAGAGGTTTCCTTCTCTAAATTAAATACAAAGACTATGTGTAAAGAATTCAGTGATAAAACATCACCACATTTTCCGGCCATAAACAGAGCCTGGATTATGGGTCTAGGCTGCAATATATCCGATGATGACTGGTACAGATTAGGCGCTCTAGATCTCGCATGTGCATTAAGGCATTGCTGACCTCCGTCTCCAGCAGCTGCAACCTTCGGTCGTGGTCACAGATCTCTGCCATCTGCTTGAGCACGCTGTCCACCCTGCAGAAACAAACACGCAAATAACCTGCTGCAAACCTCAGCTAGAATGTTATTCTGAGCTCAGCTCAGTTCAAAATGCTGGGATGGTCACAAAGGACTTCAGAAACTTCTAGAAGTAAAAGAGAATTAAGTGTAAAAGTGAACGGAAACATACTGACGTGATTAAAAGTGTAACCTCAATGAAAGGTGTGATTAGATTTTTCATAGACATTTATTATATGAATTTTGACAAGAATCACCAAGAAGAATTGTGTCAAGATATTGCACGTAGTATTGAGTCAGTGTCTGTGGAAGGAAGACATTTTCTGTACTACATTATCTTGTTAGTTATTGGTTGACATATACGCCAATACCAATATGCTGCATGTAATAATTAAATGCTGATGTATTGACTTGGCTCTAGATTCCACATTTCATTTTGTCAGACAAATTGAATTGTACATGAAGTGAATGGTCATTTCTAGTCTTGAGAAGGAAATGGCTCTTAGACGTATCTCTTAACATTATATACTATAAAGTCACAACAATAACAGAGGCAACTTACTTGACAGATGTACGTTTAAGTCGTGCCGTGTCACTCTCCCTCTCCCTCTTATTCTGAGCTGAGAGGAGGCTTTCTTTATGGATAGCCTCCCACGTGTTGAGGTGGCTGGCCTTTCTGCCCCGCACTTCCAGAACTGAGGACAAAGAGGATCAGTAAAGGGACTGGAATGAGGGTCAGAGTAGACGCACACCTGGATGCACATGGTTGGTCGCATGCTTCGCTTCTGAGCTCCTTGCTCTGTCCGTAAAGGTGCAATGTGTAAGAAACGACTACCTTCCACCTGTCGATTCATACGCCAAAAAAAACAGGGGGCAGGATAACACGTATCAGGTCATAAATGCTGGCGGGCTCTGGGCAACGGTGCTGGGCTCAGCTCGCTCCCTGTGAACACGGTGGGATCGGGACCAAAAGAGGCCGGTTTGACAAGGGGGAACACCGTACCTTGGTGATTTACAGCGACTCGGACCAGGACTCTGACTCCGGGGACGACAAAGACACGGCGGCTTGAGGTGGGGACAGGAGAGGCGTCGAGCAGGAGGGGAGCGAGAGGGAGGCCGGGCATCAGAGAGGCAGCGACAGCGACACGTAGAGCCGGAATACTTCGCACATCTAACTCGGTGGATTGAGGATTTATTTCGACCGAACCAGAGCTGGTGATTGTTGGAACAGTTTAAAAGACTAACCAAGATGGTTTCCGTGAGCTTTATTTGGATTCTGTCAAGTTTGAATCAAGTGTGTTTTACGAAGCGTTAACAAAGCAATTAAGCTTTCTCATCCCTCTCTTCTCTCTCCCGCCCGAACCAGCCAGGGATAGGGGATGCAACCTAGCCGTATTTCCTCGTGGAAACAGCTGGGCTCCCCTCGTTCTCTTTTCAGGAAGTCAGTTAAGTGATGTTTAAACATTGATACTAGTGAGTTTCCGTTTAGGATTTACACACCAATTCATTAATTCGCCAAAGCCGGCCAGTGTGTGTGACCTGTGTCCAACCCTGGTCAAGAGGAGTGTTTGGAAGGAGGGTTGACACATATGGGCCCATTCTGATAGCCGCCCAACAATGGTTTAGGTCACTGTGTCAGTCTGCTAAATGACTAAATATAAATGTAAATGAATGGAGTAAAAGCCAGTAGGGTTAGGACACTCCTTGAACACAGAATCACAAAGAGTATGATTAATAAATAGTGACTCTGAACAAGAACAGTGTGTGGGATTTCTTTCTTTTTTTTCCCACAAGCACCACACAACTGAAAACCAACTTGACTTGCTACCAAGAATGCAGAGACAGCTCTCTCTTGGCTATAAATGGACCAGATGACCTTCTGGCAGCCCTAGACACAGCTGCAGGTCCTCTTCAAACTAACCAAACACATCTAGACTCAATGGGCAAACTCCATGACTTGACCAGTACCAGAGCAAGAGCTCATACATTTTTTGACAACCAGGGGCAATAGTGCTTCCTTTTTAACACTTAGCCCATACTTGTGTCTCTTCCTTTTACCTTTTTCTTTCTTTACCACTCCCTCCTCCCCCTGCTAAATGCTTGTCTTGCATATTCTCACCAAAGTGTTTGCTCTTGACTGAGGGGATGCGGCCGGATGTATCTCTTGATGAAAATGTGGAGGTGTGACATGATAATGAAGGGCGGTGCCAGACAGGGCCTTGAGTGGTACTCCACAATCAGGTTGTAACGCTGAAACTTCCAGTAGGTGTCACTGCGCTCCTGTACTTTGGAGAAGGTGTAGCTGTAGACAGTAAATTGACATGTCATTATGCATATAGAGAGAGCGCTGCTTTCCTACACTGGGCTTCCGAGCTGTACAACATACAGTAAAATGTCTCTTGTTTAATATCTGTTTAATCAGTAGAACAGCATTGAAACTAAAACAAACCATTCTAAATGCCAGTGTACCTGAAAATAGCAATGAGTAGATTGACCAGTACTATGTTGGTGAACAGCAGGTAGATGACAAGGAGGATGACAACCAGCCAGTTGGCGAAGGTGTTCAGGCAGGGCTCCTCGCCGGCTTCAATTCGTGTGGGGTCGGTTGTACAGTTTATTTCCACCAATTTATCAGCTAGATGGAAGACCAATGAAAATGCTGCACATTTACTAGCACCTTAAAGAGTAACATCCATTTTAACTGTGAACTGCTGCAATAGCAACTGAAGTCCTATACGGTTTGTGTGACCCAATGCAACAGCCATGCAATAAATCCCACCAGTATTAGGCTTATAATGTCCAGTTTTTGTTACTGTCTGTTGATTCAGTTCTGTGGTCATTTTTCCACTGCTGTTTGTCGTGTTGTTGTCATAGTAAATCCTATTGAATGGTATTTCTAATATTTTGCCCAGTGATGGGAAAAATATTAGTGCATTGCATTGCATTGTACTGGTTTCTAATGAACTGCTATATATTTAACTAAATATACTTAATAATATGGCAACTGAGTGAGTGA
>WNGW01000002.1:2511598-2527081 GCA_011952105.1 Coreoperca whiteheadi | reverse complement strand
CCATGCCCACTATATGCACCATTTTATCTTCTGCACAAAAAGATATTCGTGTTGCAAATTGCTAAACCAAGTGCACAGGCTCATCTTAAAAAGGGTTCTGCAATTTTTAGGTCTTCAGAGGTCATGCAAATCTAGGAAGAAGAATGTGCATTATTCATTTTACAAAACTGAAATGAAATGAAAGCTTTAGAAAATTTCTACAAGTGTAATTTCAGCAACTTGAATTTTATTTCATATATTTCAACCATGGAGGACACAGAGGGAACCAAAGGTCCTTGTGCTTGACAGAAATAGACACTGATAAAATAGAGACTGTGCCACTCACCATCCATTTCATGTATGGGTATTTGTCCAAAAATGTGCATGTATGGTCTGTAGAACACTCTGCGGAATATCCAGGTAGGGCGGGGATCATACGAGTAGAGGAGTGCCTGATTGGCCACTCCATAGGCCACAAGCCACACAACCAGAAAAAAAAGGAAGAAGAAAACGTCCTTCATCTGAGGGAAGCAAAGAGAGACCAGAGAGGTCATGTTTAGGACTTTGTCATTTCAGTTATATCTGCTGTTTCTAGTCCAGACACTACACGATCCATTTCAGTGACATGTAATCAGAACTGTAATGAAACACATTTACGTATACTGATCAATGTCTATTATGTGTGTATGGCACAACTATTTGGTCCCTATGTCAAAGATGACTATTCTCATGGTTACTGTAGATTGTTGCACTAAGGATTGACACGAGGCCTAGTCTTGTAACATATTACAGGTTGCATTGCAGGATCGTATGACCAGCACCTCAGAAAAATATCTCTTCTAAGTATAATATAGGTCTAATATAAAGATTTAGCACACACAGTTACTGTTCACATTACATGCACAACCATCAGCCATCATTACCAACAAATGGAGGGTGAGTCTCACAGGGACAACAGTCATTAGCCCCACTGACCCAGTCAAACCGTCTATCTTTGATACTTTAAGAGAACACTGATGTCATTTTCTATCCGAGGAACGTGGATGCAGAAGAAGAATGTGCAGTGTGTGCAGTGGGACAAGCCAAGGTATCCATGACAAGCATGTTTTTGGAGGGCTGTGTGTGAACAATATGCCAGCCAAAGACTATACTGTGACTGCATCACAGTAAAACATTGGTGCAATGATCATTAGGAAAGTCCACATCAAGTTCCTACGGCCCAGATCCCAATCCAAGTCTTTTAATATTGGGTATCTGCCAATATCGGATACTTGTATTTACCTAAATATTAATCAAATATGTATCGGACACATTGGAATAACAGCTGTAGCCTACTTAATCTGACACACCTTACTTTTCAAGAGCTACTTAATCCAAATACTGAAGGTTCAAAAATATTAAGATAAACTTAAATCATTGGTCCGTTATGAATGACAGCTTGACCAGGAGAAATTGACTCCTGAAATCAAAATGAATGCGATCTGGTAGAGAGATGTATCACTGTTGGAACTACACAACTCACTCCGCACGTTATTGTACAGTGGTGTTACAGCGTGGAGGTTCTCCAGTACAGACACTGGCTTTCAGAGAGCACTTTAACCAGCCAACAGGCAAGTTTCATTTTGGTTAAAGTCAAGTTACTCACGGAATTCATGTTAATTAGCAACAGGGAATATGACCTGCCACCGTTTGTCATTTTAACTTTCTGTTCAAGAACTCTTTGGTATGGCTGATGTTTCTGTTTCACATTGCCCATAGGTGGTTTCGTGAGTTTTGTGTGCACTCACCATTTTGCCAACAATGATGATCTTGGGCCCAAGATGTTTGTGGATGGCAAAGATATGGATCAGACGTAGTGTGAAGACCATAAAATCTATGGCCATCACAGCTCGGCCAAACTCATATGACCAGGGACACATTCTGGAAAACAAAACAGTCCAGTCAATAACCGGTCATATGTCACGCAATATACTCACCTACATTATGAAGAAACACAACCAGACGAGAAAGACAGAACAATGTAAGAAGAAAGATGGGGAAATATTGACTGGCTTTTGAGCCTGTCAGCACAAACACGTGAAGGACTGGCAGCGATGCCTTGTGGCCCTGAGCTGCCTTGGTTCCCTCTGGTCACTGTAAGTCCTGCTGTCAGTGTGTAAGACAACGTCACCTGCAGCACAGAGCCAAAGTGAAGAGAACGATGGCTGTGAGGTCACACTTGTTCCACACATCCTGGATGTAGTTCTTCATACTCTGGAGGGCAAAGCTACTGCCCACAAAGGTCTGCCAGCCAAAGAGAGAGAGAGAGAGAGCAGTCAGGATATTATATGTGGCTATCTGTGCAGTGTGTCAGCGGTACCGGAGAGAACATGATGGTTAATCTTTTGAAGCAGTACTAATGTAAATGTACTAATGTAAATGTAATGTCGGTCTGAAAACAACTTTAAGGTACGGTCACATTAGCCTTCCATTCAATGAAATTGCCCCCTACTAAGCCCCCCAAAAATATGTGGTATAACATTCCCAATGTGGGTGATAAATAAATCGGTCATGGACGGTTAACAATGTATGAGAGCGATGCTGTGATTTGTAGTCTGGCACTGTAATATTGTACAAAATAAGGTGATGGCACAGCACTAGAAAAATTACATCGCCACTTCCAAACACATTGTATCAGTGTTTCTTGTTTCTTGTGCTTGTTTGCAGGGTAAAGTTGAACAAAGACTAACTCGGACTTACTGTAGGAGCTGGCTATTGTGGAGATTGTGCCAACACTGGAAATGCATTCTTGAATTAGTCACTTGTGTGGGTTTAAATTGAAATGAATGTGATATGGAACAGGTTTTAGCAGGGACTGTTGCTAAGGAGACCAGACCTTTAGCCTTTAGTTCTCCAAATACCATACCTTTTTTAGCTACACATTTTGAGAGAGGTGGCTCTTAGTTGGGACATGGCTATGGTCATATTGTCTGAACTACCTCAGCGTTCCAGCTACTTGGTTACCTTCTTTGTTTTCCTGATTGCTTACCTTGTGCCATGGCATTATTTGCCTGCTGACTACTAGCTATCTGATGCTCACTGTACACCTGGTTGTGACAGCAAGGAGCACACATGCTCTTTGTCTCACACAGAGAACCTACTATTTAGTGTAAGTACATGTGAAAATATTTCTAATGTGGATTGGGCCGCTTAATAAGTGCATGCTAGTGTTTTCAAAACCAACCTGCCGAATCTCTTCGCAAACTAAGGTGAAAACCCAAAAGTAAAGCACAAACTCCAGAGTGGCGGGGCCATCAGGGGGTGGGGGCTTGAAGTCCACCAACAGAACATAGGCAAACAGGCAGAGGAAGAGGAAGTACATCAGCACATTGCCAAGGAATGATGTGACTGGGGCAAACCAGAACTGTCTCCACCGTGTCACAAGAAATGGCCTCTTGGATTTGGATGTCAAAGGGTCTGAAGTAAAGAGAAGTCAAATAATGAAAAGGATTCAAAGAGGTCAACAATCAGTCATACAAAGTATAATGCTATACACACTATACTCAGTGGCCACTTACAAAAAAACTACAAAGATTCATTTCCCCCCAAAGGGCATCATGGTGCAGAGGTCACGGCCGATTTGTCTTTTTTTACTTAAATGCATAACATACATAAACATTCCTCCATCCACCCTCAACAGGGGGACTGTGGTAAACAGCTGTTTATATATATGTGTGTGTGTGTGTGTGTGTGTCATCAGGTTAATGTTGATTCCACACAGGTGTTGGACATTGAGTTACTGTATGATCTTGAAGGCATTTGGTTATTCCAGAGATAGTTTAAGTGATCCTTCAGGAAAAGAAGGTGTATTCTTATCGCAAGTTATTGCAAATGTTGATTTTTAATTAACGATAGAACATTTTTATTATTTGTTTGTCACAGTATTGTGTGAAGATAAGTAGAAAAATACATAGATGTATTGCATTTTAATCCCAGGCTATAGGTCAACATAATCTGAAAATTGTTGAAGGAGTTGTATTTATTTTCTATCCACTGTATTTTATTTGAATATGGACCCCTGGCCAGGCAACAACTAATGGGGATCCCAATAAACGAGAGGCGGCCAGCAGGAGACCACCACAGCTGGAAGGATTGAGGGGTGAAAAATCATTGCCTGGTGGTGTTGAGAATTTGGTGTAACCAGCATGAATCCATGGATTTGGTGGTGGCAGCAGCCTAATATCAAAATATGATGTACGTTTGAATGCCTCAGTATAAACAAACATTTTTGGTGACAACCCACAAGTTACTCATTTTCGTTCTGCCAGTGCCGGGGCCAAAGAATGGGTATTACTCTCAGTTGGACTGCCCAACATTCTTGCTACATTTTAGGTGTCTCATATCTCAAACTACAAGCCAGACCGCCATGAGAACAGGTATGGATAATCAGGGTCTGGAGAGGGCGATTCTTAGTGATTTTAGTGATCCCTGACATTTCCTCTGACAACACCATCAGAGTGAAAATGAAACAGGAGCCTTTGGTACATGGTAAGGTATCTTGAATACTAGTGCAATGGCTTGATTTCCATTGCATTTCTTGTGGATTATATTCTTCATGTTTTCAATGACGCTCTGCCCATTCTCATAGCAATGCAAGGCCCAAACTATTACTAGTAAACAAGAAACCTCAAAATTGAGGTCCATGAAATTTTCCACAGGTTAGAAAGTCAACATAGCCCACAAAATGTCCTAATCTATTTAGCAGATTGCCATGAAATGTACTCCCGAGGTAATACATCTTTTGGATTTTAATAAAACCAAGGCCTTCTTCCTATACCGCTCTCAGGAAGGACAAACATTCAATTTTTACTTCTGCTACCGGTAAAAGGAAGTGAAGAATTTTCTTTGGTTTCAACGTACCAATAAAGCAAGGGTGAGCGTGGGGATCCTTCATTATATAAGACTCTAAGAATAGCAAAACCAAGAAATTGTATTTTTCATTAAAGGATACGGCAGGCATTATTTTGTGTTTTGATTATTAATTTCAAAACCCATAAAGACACCAACAATTCATTTATCCCACTAAGAAGTATTGCTTACGTATCCATTCAGCAAATGTTTATTCCTCATCAAACTAGAAAAGCAAAGTAAGAAGAAGAATCACGTCCCTAAGCTTGAGCCCTAACACGTACTATCTGACACGGAGCTACTCCCTGGAGAACATGCAGTAACAGAGTCGTTTCACAACAAATTACACGGGCCATGTTCATTGTACTGCAGGAATATGTTTCCAACATCTTGCTAACTTTTCTTTGCTTGCAGTTCTTAGTTTCTGCAAGGGAGGGGTACCTAAGAAAATAGCCCTGAGCACAGGTAGCCTACCAATAGCAGAATAGTGTTTCAAACCCACCTTTCAGATGTTCTTTTAGAGCCCTGAACTCTTCAGCTTCTTCCTCACTGTGACCCCAAACAAAGAATCAGGGACTTTGGTTAGAACTGAGAAGGAAAACCGTCATACAACCTAAATCTGACTTATGCTTTTATACTTGTCTTTACGTTTGTATAATGTCACCAAGGGAGAAGATGGTGTCATTATTCCCATCCAGACTGTCAGTGTCTCTGGCATGGTGGACCTCCACAGACTTAACCTCGTCCTCATGTTCCCTGTAGCATGAACACACACAAGCTGGCACGTTTTCCTTTCTGGTTAAACCATGGGAAACAACATGAGTTCAAAGGAAACACTAGTTCTTGACTTGCTTTTCTGTCGTAATGATATTACAGTGTTGTCGTCAGCTGTCGAGTCATCTCTACTCCTGTCGAATCAGTGGATGCAGTTCCAACACAGAACAGATTCAATAGTGTCCAACACTGTGTCTGAAATCGTTCCCTTGTTCATTCGTTCACTATTCTCTACATATCAGACACTCTGAGCAGTAAATTGAGATTTCAGATACAATCAATATCATTTTGCGGGTGTAGTGTTGTATATCAGAAATGTACATGGCACTATATAGTGCATACATTGAACACTTGAATTCAAACATTTTGATTCAACAATCAAATACATTTTTGGAACGTAAATGTAATAATACAAGATTGCAGATAAGGAGTGATATCAGACACAAACCAAGACTCAGCAATTCTAAGCTGAGGTGGAGTTCAAAGGGTGGACTCAAGACCCAGTTCTGGTCTTGTATTATATGCCTGAAGGCCTCTACTTCTATGCTAACGGTAAATTAACAGAAAACACAAGAAAATCATTTTAAAATTTAGGAAAGATTTTAATATTTGTAAAATTCTATCATGAATCCTACCTCACCTAAAGTCAATATTCAGCAACCACCATTGCAGCCTTCCCTGAACCTCTAAGGTTTGAAAAATACTTTGGTCAAGTTCAAATGAGGAAATCTTGAATAAAATGTAACCATAGGATACATCTTCGTATGACTTGGAAGTTGATGTCCTGTTCTATAGGATTAAAGGCACTGCCTTTGCATAATCCTTTTGGGGTGGGGAAGTATTTGTCTGACTGGTTTGGACCAAGTTTATGCATTTGAAGATATTGCAATCATATGAAAAATGTTTGATTAAACCAAATTTTAACTTGGTTTTTTTTTTTCAAAAGTTACTGCTTCCTCCTGATCACCAGCTTATATTAAGCATAGAGGGTGTCACACAAGAATCACACAGCATAACACAATAGTAACACAACACTGACCTGAAGTGGATGAGGTCTGAGTAGAGGAGGGGGGGCAGGAAGAAGGTGAGAACCAGTTTCCAGACCTCAGTATTCCTCTCCATGTCACCCCACCAGATCTGAGACAGCAGAGACTACAGCAGAGAGCAGCACTGTCACTACAAAAGCTCCCAGCCTGCTGACATTCATCTACTAACCCAACCCTGGAATAAAAAAACTTTGGATTTGTTCAATTCAAGAATTGAATGTAAGGCAGCTTTGGAACTGAAAGCAAAGGTTTGGAATATCATATGATTATTCATATATTTCAATAAACTTTCCCAATTCAAACTCAGTAAAACAATTATTTAGCTGTTTGTTCATTTAACTACCTTTTAGCTATACTGTATACAGTGTGTATATAATTAATCAGCTTTACTTCTCAGCCAGGAAGCAAGTTAATAAGACGTCTGTTTTCTTTGTTCGAGGTACCTTTCTGAATGCTGTGCATGTGTTTTTGTCAGTCTGACTCTCGCAGGTGGTTTCTCTTGGACGCCATATTTAGGCCACCAGAGGGAGGATTTTTAACAGTCTGTTAAATCCTGCATCTCTACCTGAACACCATCTTGGCTGAAGAACAGGCGGGCGTCAGCTGTAGTGGCCATCTGCAGGCACGTAGCCCCTCCCCACACTGGAGACTTCCTTATAAGGAGAGTGAAGGAGCGAGTCTCGCTGTTCTGGTAACACTCACTGAAAACATCTGAACACACAACAACACAGAATGATCTTCCTTTTTCTCTCCTTCATAATGGCTAAGGATGCTAGGTAACAGGCGTTCGCATTTTTTGGGGCATTTTATGACTTTGTTACAAACAGTAGCAACATGACAGGAAATGTGGGAGACAGATACAACAAAGGTCTTGTCAGACTCAAACCGGGGACCATGGACATCCCATGCTCATAATGTAATGAAGGCCTTGTGGTCCGACTCACCGTGTGCCAGTTTCTCAAACGTCTGTGCTAGATCCTTCATGGCCAGCTTGTTCTCGGTCTCACTCTCGAGCTTAGAAAGCTCCCTCAGTATCTTACAGCCACCCAGAGCGCTCAGCACTGACTCCTCTGCCTGACCAGGAAACACAGGGTGCATTAAATGCCATTTCAAGTGAAACCAAATTTGATGGCAACTTTAAAAGATGGCAGCTTTATGAGCTCAGTGAAGTTTGCTGTAGAGTGCACATGCTGGTCAGCCTGTTTCTCACAACCCCTTAAAATGTCATCACCTGAAACTGGTCAGGTTTAAACTGTGTACGTTGGCTGTCATTTGAAAACAGCCAATTCCTAAATGGAGTACTACATGTGAGTCTCACCATCTCCCAGAAGTAAACAGCCATTTGACTACGGTTCTGCAGGACGGCCCAGATGAAGAGCGCTGCCCAGGGTGCGAAGCATTGCTGGTCCCGGTACGCACGCTCCCCCAACAGCATCTTTTTGACTTGCTGAAGGGAAGACAGGCACAAGACTAACCAGTGAGGGAGTCAGGTCTGAACAAAGATAATCTCTCTTACTGCCAATAACCATCCATTACTGCATTATCTATTTTAAAATTATGCCCGCAGCTTTTTCTTGGTTCTCACAGATTTTGTATGGTGGCCCTAAAGTTAAAAACACATTTTCATAATGACGTTTCTGTGTCTCTCTTCTGGTCAGCATCATTAAAAAAATACCCAAAGCATGACTTCATGTAAGTGGAAATGTAAACCTTTGAAATGTATACCTACCGTTGCTTTAGCATTGATGTCGCATTGCTTTAGCATTGCACTATAACAGTGTTGAACTGAAAAAAAAGGATCCAAATCGATGGAGCAGAACCAGAGAAATGAGCTTTTTATTCCATGCATTCTTCTTTCTTTTAAAACCTGCCGCTATATCATACTCAGCTGCTGACAGTAGTTCAGACAGCAGCAGCAGCAGCTAGTTTAGCCTGGAGCCTCTAGCCTCATGCAGAGATGAGAAAGCGGCCTACAGGTAAGCTCACTTCTTTTTAACTTCACACTCCGAGATTTTTTCATTTGCAAACTACAAAAGCCACAAAAGGCTTTACACTACTGTTTTCACATATGCAGTAGTGCTACACAAAGACCTTTAAATAGACTTTGATGTGTGAAATTGCAGGAGTTCCCCAAATACTGACCTTGAGAGCCTTCCTGGTGCTGGTCCTGTGGTCAAGGTCCAGAGGTCTATAGTAGAAAGGCTGACAGACATCATCCAACAGGTCCCCCAGCAGGCGGGATACCTGCAGCATCACCACACATGTCACTACTACTGCATACAGAGCAAGGATGCTGTCATGTAACGACACTTCATGTAAAGCAGATGAACAAAAAGCAATTACAGTTTGCTGTGTTTCAAAATAGTTCAGCCTGTTTACATGATTGGAATCAGAGCATTGAGGGAAATTAAGTGAAAGTTAAGGTGCAAATAATGCTCAGCCTGACTTTGTTGCTACATTCAGTGACTTCTCCAAGTTCTCTAGCAACGCTGCGTCTCAAAAGTGATGAGCAACAAGTTGAACATCACCAAACGGCAGTTTCAGACCTGCAGCTACAGTTGTATGATAAATATGCCTTCACAGTCAACAGATCTCAACTCAACTGAGCACCTTAGACAGTGCCCTCCACCACCGTCATCAAAACGCCAAATGAGGGAATATGTTTTGGAAGCATGTTGTTCATCCCTCCAGTAAAGCTCCACACTTTTGGACAATCTATGAAGCTGCTCTGGAGGCTTGTGGTGGAACAACAGCTTAACGAGACACTTTGGCCTCCATTTTTGTGTAGGAACCGTGACCAGTGCAAGCAGCACTCTTGACAGTTTGCACAGATGGACAAAGGGAATTTCAAGGTCAGGAAAATAGCAGTCTTTTGACCCTCAGCACAGAGCTCACTGTGCACAGATGGGAGGAGGGGAACAAACCGGTGGGAGGCTCATTCAAATGAGGCAGCGCAAAGAGAGCTGCTGGTATTTTGACAAACATTGGGTCTGGGAACACTCATCAACCCCTCTAACAGCATAAAAAATAAACGTTAAATGTGATGATAGCAGGAATTTCAGTGTAGTATCCTGCATGGTAGTTCTTAAGCAGCTGCTACCAACACGTTTGCATAGTGTATGAAAAGCTTTTCCTTCAGTTGAGTCAATCTATGCAGCCATCTGAAGGCAGCAGGACACATATGACAAATGATACATCTGCAGCCAGAGCGCAAGTGCCATTAACAACGGCCAACCACCGTGTTTACCTTGATGAAGTCACATGCAACTGACACCAGCTGCTACAAATTAACCCCCCACACAAAATGCATCTGCTGTATCATATCAGTATGGCAGGATATAGAAGAATTATGACTGAAATAGCTTTGAATGATGTGGTCCTCAAAAACTATTGTTTCTATTCTTTATTTCTATTGTTAACGTACTAATCCTATTGTAGCCTACAAAAAAAGCCTACATTGTGCACCATTAACAGTATGATTAAACCTGCTATTAATCCATCTTAAAGGTCCCTTTTTGCTACCCCCCCCCCCCTCCTCTTCCTCACCTCATACAGGGTGAGCTCCATTGCTGAGACGGGTCCAGTTAGTGGACTCAGGGAACTCTTCAGAGGTCTCCTGTCCTCTGTCACAGCTCCATTCAGGTTGGACAGGGTTCCAGCCAGGCCCTGCCTCTCCCTCAGACGCTTCTGGAGTAGAATGTAGGCCAGTGAGCTGTCTGACAGCGAGCAGTACAAGCTTTCCAAGCGGCTGTATGTCAGGTAGTCCAGGATATTCAGACCATTCTCGCAGAAGAGACGCACAAACTGGGGCTTGTTGTTGATCAGTGCATCTGTCATGGAGTCTTCGAGGTCCTCAAACTGAAAACATAATCAACATGTCTTGTGTGAATTTCTATCAAGGGAGCACTTCATTGCTTTTACACATCAAAGTCCGTTTACTTGTCTAGAGGAGTTTGAAAAGTGTGGGCATCTACCAGGTAGGACGGATCTAATGAAGGATGCAGTGCAGTTGGATTCTGACCAATGGAGGATCCAGTGGTTTTCAAGCTCGACCCACACTAGGGACTAAAAGTCAGGGTGTCTCAGCCTCTGCTGAATCGTTTTTCCTATAACCTTCTCTGATGAGTCTTCAAACTTTATGGAAGTGCAGCACTGATTTGTTTGATTGCATTAATGTACTAAAAAATACACATCTTTGAAATCAGATTGCCCTGAAATTTACTGAGCACAGTCATGCTCATCTGTAGATAAACCCTTTGATTTTAATGAACCATGAGCACCACCACCCTCAGAACAAACTTTATATTATACAAATATTTTCAGCTCATTACTGGTAAGGCTCAAAGAGTAGCAAAGCCATCATTGGAGGATTGCATTAATTCAGGCTACCGAGGCTACATGGCTATCAGCTGACTAGTAACGTCCAATCATTTTTCTACAGGTGTACAGCATGGCCATTCTAACCTGACTGCTCTCACTATTATTCTTGTGATATATTCATACCAACAGTGTTTGCTGCTGCAGCTCACTCCACCACCCCAACCTCCTAATGGACTCAGCTTCGATTTAACTGACTGAAATATGTTGGTCCCTCTGTCCAACATTTCTGAATGGTGGGGTGTAATTAATACTGTAGCCTCTAAAGATTAGTGAGGCTGTAGATGTTTAGCATTTTCCTGGTACATTGTGATCTCCCAAATCCGTGTTGACGCCAGGTGTATAGATACTATATAGATAGGTTCTTAGACTGTAGAATGATTTATCACATTTGTCATTCAGTTGGACTCTGACCTTCCACTGTATGTCTCCATTGAAAAGCTCAGTTCTGGCGATGTCCACCCGGTTCCAAGCCACAGCCAGTTTCAGCTCTTCAATGTACTCACAGGCCTCACTGGACACACGTTTACTAGCTTAACACACACATGCAAACACACACACACAGAAAGCAATTGTTATATGCACTGTGCAACAATGGTCACTTTATGAATAAAATAGAACAGTGTTGTGATTTTTAGGGTCTTTCATTGTCTTAGTGTGGGTGATATGTGGGTTAAGGAGGCAGGGTCAGAACTGATGTCAAGCTGGAGAACAGGTCATGATAAGGCTGATGGAAAACCTGGAGAATGTGAAATGCAAAGACACACCAAGAATGCTCTGGAGAGACAAGGGAGGATACAAACTGAGCAAAACGCAAACATCCATCCATCCATCCATTTTCTACCGCTTATCCGGGGCCGGGTCGCAGGGGCAGCAGTCTGAGCAGGGACACCCAGACTTCCTCCAGCTCTTCCCAGACAGGAATACCGAGGCGTTCTCAGGCCAGCCGAGAGACATAGTCCCTCCAGCGTGTCCTAGGTCTTCCCCGGGGTCTCCTCCCAGTTGGACATGCCTGGAACACCTCCCCAGGGAGGCGTCCAGGAGGCATCCGGAACAGATGCCCGAGCCACCTCAGCTGACTCCTCTCGATGTGGAGGAGCAGCGGCTCTACTCTGAGCTCCTCCCGAGAGACCGAGCTCCTCACCCTATCTCTAAGGGAGCGCCCAGCCACCCTATGGAGGAAACTCATTTTGGCCAACTGTATCCGGGATCTTGTCCTTTCGGTAATGACCATAGGTGAGAGTAGGAACGTAGATCGACTGGTAAAGAGAGAGCTTTGCCTTGCAGCTCAGCTCTTTCTTTACCACGACAGACCGGTACATCGACCACATCATAGCAGAGGATGCACCGATCCACCTGTCGATCTCCCGCTTCGTCCTTCCCTCACTCGTGAGCAAGACCCCAAGATACTTAAACTCCTCCACTTGAGGCAGCTGAAGGGGACAAGCCGCCCTTTTCCGGCTGAGAACCATGGCCTCGGACTTGGAGGTGCTGATTCTCATCCCCGCCGCTTCACACTCGGCTGCAAACCGTCCCAGTGCACGCTGAAGGTCCTGATTTGATGAAGCCAACAGGACAACATCATCTGCAAAAAGCAGAGATGAAATCCTGTGGTCCCCAAACCGGACTCCCTCCGGCCCCCGACTGCACCTAGAAATCCTGTCCATTAAAATAATGGACCGGGGACAAAGGGCAGCCCTGCCGGAGTCCAACATGCACCAAGAACAAGTCTGACTTACTGCCGGCAATGCGAACCAAACTCCTGCTCCGGTCATATAGGGACCGGACAGCCCTTAGCAGAGGGCCCTGGACCCCATACTCCCAGAGCACCCCCCACAGGTCACCGCGAGGGACACAGTCGAATGCCTTCTCTAGATCCACAAAACACATGTGGACTGGTTGGCCAACTCCCACGAACCCTCCAGCAACCTGGCGAGGGTATAGAGATGGTCCAGTGTTCCACGACCAGGACGAAAACCACATTGTTCCGCCTGAATCTGAGGTTCGACTATCGGCCGAATTCTCCTCTCCAGTACCCTGGCATAGACTTTTCCGGGGAGGCTGAGAAGTGTGAGCCCCCTGTAGTTGGAACAAACCCTCCGGTCCCCCTTTTTAAACACAGGGACCACCACCCCAGTCTGCCAGTCCAGAGGCACTGTCCCCAGCCGCCATGCGATGTTGCAGAGGCGTGTCAACCAAGACAGCCCCACAACATCCAGAGACTTGAGGTACTCAGGGTGGATCTCATCCACCCCCGGTGCCTTGGCACCGAGGAGCTCCTCAACTACCTCAGTCACCTCAGCCCGGGAGATCGACGAGTCCACAACCGAGCCCTCAGCCTCTGCTTCCACAATGGTAGACATGCCGTTAGGGTTGAGGAGATCCTCGAAGTACTCCTTCCACCGTCCGAGGATGTCCCCAGTCGAAGTCAGCAGATTCCCACCCCCACTGTAAACAGTGTGTGCAGGGCACTGCTTCCCCCTCCGGAATTTCTTCGAGGCCAACCGATAGTCCTTCTCGATGGCCTTACCGAACTCCTCCCAGACCCAGGTTTTTGCCTCTGCAACCACCCGGGCTGAAGCTCGCTTGGCCCTCCTGTACCCATCAGCTGCCTCCAGAGTCACCCGAGCCAACCAGGCTCGATAGGACTCCTTCTTCAGCTTGACGGCATCGACAATAGATGTGGAGAACATGGTCCACTCGGACTCAATGTCTCCAGCTTCCCTCGGGATCTGGTTGAAGCCATGCCGGAGGTGGGAGTTGAAGATCTCTCTGACCGGAGACTCTGCCAAACATTCCCAGCAGACCCTCACAGTACGTTTGGGTCTGCCAAGTCTGTCCAGCTTCCTCCCCCGCCATCGGATCCAACTCACCACCAGGTGGTGATCAGTTGACAGCTCCGCCCCTCTCTTCACCCGAGTGTCTAAGACATATGGCCGGAGGTCAGATGAAACAACCACAAAGTCGATCATCGACATCCGACCTAGGGTGTCCTGGTGCCAGGTGCACTGATGGACACCCTTATGCTTGAACATGGTGTTTGTTATGGACAAACCGTGACTAGCACAGAAGTCCAATAACAGAACACCACTTGGGTTCAGGTCGGGGGGCCGTTCCTCCCAATCACGCCCCTCCAGGTATCACGGTCGCTGCCCACATGAGCGTTGAAGTCCCCCAGTAAAACAACGCAGTTCCAGGTCGGAGCACTTTCCAGCACCCCTCCCAGAGACGCCAAGAAGGTCGGGTACTCTACACTGCCATTCAGCCCGTAAGCACAAATAACAGTGGGAGCCTTATCCCCGACCCGAAGGCGCAGGGAAACGACCCTCTCATTCACCGGGGTGAACTCCAACACATGGCGGCTGAGCTGGACGGCTATGAGCAAGCCCACACCAGCCCTCCGCCTCTCACCACGGGCAACTCCAGAGTAGTAGAGAGTCCAGCCTCTCTCGAGGAGTTGGGTTCCAGAGCCCAAGCTGTGTGTGGAGGCAAGCCCGACTATCTCTATTCGGTATCTCTCAACCTCCCGCACCAGCTCAGGCTCCTTCCCCCCCAGCGAGGTGACATTCTATGTCCCTAGAACCAGATTCCGCGTCCCGGGATTGGGTCGCTGAGGCCCCCGCCTTCGACTGCCACCCAATCCAGAAAGCACCGGCCCCTTACGGTTCCTCCTGCAGGTGGTGGGCCCATGGGAGATCGGCCCCATGTCGCTCGTTCGGGCTGAGCCCGGCCGGGCCCCATGGGGCAAGACCCGGCCACCAGGCGCTCCCATATGAGCCCCAACCCCGGGCCTGCCCTGACCCTACCAGGGGCAATAGCCCCAGACAACATAGCTCCTAGGTTCATTCAGGCATGCAAACCCCTCCACCACAATAAGGTGGCGGTTCAAGGAGGGGCAAAACACAAATCCACAAAAGTTTGCGTTGCCTGGGTAGTTACTAACACTGACAATGTAAATGAGTTACGCCCCAGTTCAGTTGATTTCAATGAACACTAGCTAAAAAATTTTCTTTTTTTAGTAGTTTTTAAAACAAGAGTATTACTGTTAACAGATCACCCCAAGTATGTAACAGATTCAACAGGCTCAGTCCTCTCGCATTAGATGTTATTCAGACTTGAATCTCACAGCAAAACTGAGCTCATGAGGTGGCTATTAGAGGTTAAGACAGCATGAAAAACATGTACACAGAGAGATTGCAGTTCTGGAGAGTTTTTCACCAACAACACTAAAAGAACTCACAAATCTGGTTGATAGTATGAAAATTTCTAGCGTCCTTCTATTTCACCTACATCTTTTTTTTGTAAAACATTTTTATTAAGCAAACTGTTACATTGAGCAAAGAGAAAAAAAAACATTAACAGATGCTTTTTTAGATTTTATCCCAATCGATAAAAGCCTCTTTGTCCCATCTCCCCAATC
>WNGW01000002.1:2471534-2511326 GCA_011952105.1 Coreoperca whiteheadi | reverse complement strand
TCCCACCCACCCTCCAGATACACCTAGTATCTCTTACTATCTATTGCCTCTGACATGGTACAAAAATAGTAACTAATAGCAGAAAAAGACTGACAATGATTTTTAAATTGTACATTGCAATACATAAATCCCTTCATGGAGAGTCAGGAAGACTCTGGAAGTATTGGCTCATAGCATAAGTTCTGATGCTTTAGGAGAGCAATGAAGGAGTTTGATCCAAGCAATAAATGTATGACTAAAAATTTATTCCAATCAATAATCCCATTTCACCCTATAAAATGCCTTCGCTGCATTCAGGAGATAACCACCTCTGGACCCCCGGATGGGGGAGAGTAGATATAATTTCAAATGCGACAAATATTTGAAAAGGAAGTGCAGCCAAAACTGTTTGATAAAAATAAATGATATCAGGTGGTTTGCGGATGACACCCAGCTCTACCTGTCCACCAAGCCTACCTCCACATTCCCACCCACCTCCCTCTCTGCTTGCCTAACAGAACTCAAATCTTGGTTCTCCTGCAACTTTCTCAAACTTAACAGTGACAAAGCCGATATTCTCCTCACTGGCACCAATTCCACTTTGAAAAAACCTAGAAATGTTCTCTTAGATAGATAGATAGATAGATATTTATTGTCCCTTAACGGGAAATTTGTTTTCACATACTGTCATAGAGTACTGGCAAAACATATATACAAACAAACAACAACAACACAAAACAGAAAAAATTAAAATAAATAAAAAGTGTAAAAGTTCAGCTTTGTAGCCTGTTAAGAATTGAAATTGCAGAAGATACAAAGCTCTTTTTGAAACGAGCCCTTCTCCATATCAGGGTCCTGTACCTGCGCCCGGAGGGCAGGAGAATGAAGTCAAAGTTAAGGGGGTGCTCTGGGTCTGTTATTATGGTTTGGGCAAGGTGGGCTATTGCCACTGTCATTGAGTTCTGAGATGGTGGGTGTAGGGGAATGTATTATTTTTTAAGCTATGTGTGTTATTTTATTCAGTTTATTTTTATTGATGACTGACAGCATGGTGTAAAAACTAGCAGAGCGGCCGTGGCTTTGGGACAGAACGGTCGCCTGCCAATCGGAAGGTCAGCATTTCGATCCCCCAGCCATGCGTCGAAGTATCCTTGAGCAAGATAGTGAACCCCAAAATGCTCCTGAAGCTGCGCCTTCGGTTTGTGAATGTTCTCATGTGTACGTCGCTTTGGATAAAAGCGTCTGCTAAATGACTAAATGTAAATGTAAATGTAGAGCAATATAACAAAATGGGCTGGATAATGCTCATGTATAGTAGTAACAAAAGATGAGGGGCAATGTAAAGGGAACTGAGTTTTCGTAGAACATCCAATAATATCCGGAGCGACACAAATGTAAACAACAATGGAGGGAGGAGAGATGTGTGTTTTCGAGCTGGAAATACAAACACTCTTTTGAGTTGGCAATGTTAAGGTTCGTTGTATTAAGTGCTATCTAGCTACAGAAACACTGCGTCAAATGTAAAGAAACCTTTGGAGTCGCAGCGCTGCACGGTCAGACTTACAGAGCGAGTCCCACCAGGTGGTGCGAAGCGGAGTGCAGAAGGCCCCCCACCACCCAAACAACAAGAGCTGGACTTTGGCAAAAATAAGTATTTATGTTAAGTGACTTCAGGAAAGACTGGCATTATTTTACTTTTTATAGAAACGGATTTTTTCGGGAAATAGTTTTTAAGTTCAACTTAAAATGTTTGGGGACACATTGTTGACATTACTGTTAAAAATGCACTTCCAATAAAGTGAGTGTTGGCAAAACCAGCTGTCACTGTTATGTTGAGGCGGCGGGGGGTGTTGTCGGCAGAGGCTGGATGTAACTAATACAGTAACTTGTAATCTAACTTAGTTACTTTTAAAATCAAGTAATCTGTAAAGTAACTAAGTTACTTTTTAAATGAGTAATCAGTAATCAGTAATTAGATTACTTTTTCAAAGTAACTGTGGCAACACTGACCAAGAGCTAGGCCGGCAAAATCCAAAACTAAACAGGCAGACAGAACCAACACAGCTACGATGAAAAACCAACAAAGAACAAAAGAAACATCACAAGGCCAAAACACAGGCCTATTGTGTCTCTAGTGGAGGTGAAGATGATTATTCACACTTCTAATACATCACTTCTCAGTTATTGTAACTCCCTCTTCAGGTTGTAGCAAAACCTCCCTAGATCGTTTACAAGTGGTCCAAAATGAACCAGATCATCTATAAAGGTCACGTGGCAGTAATCTTGATATCGCTACACTGGCGCTCCATCAAATTCAGAATTAAATTCAAGGTTCTTGTGAGCCCTTATAGAGCTGTGCAGGGTCAGACAGCTGTCTGCATTAGAGAGCTCCTGCAGCCCCATGCCACCAGAAGGTCTCTAAAGTCCTCTCATCAGGGGTTTTTGCCTGTTGCTCTCTCCATTGTGGCCACTGTCCAGGCCACTTTGTACCCCGCCTAAGGCCCAAAGCCACTGGGATAGGCTCCAGTCACCCGCGACCCCCAGCGGGAACAAGCTGCAGAAAATGACTGACTGACTGACTCTCTCCAGTGTAAATTGTCCGACTACTCAAAGCGCTTTCACATTACATATCACATTTACCCAGACACACACATTCATACACTGATGGCAAAGCTTCGGGAGCAATTTGGGGTTCAGTATCTTGCTCAAGGACACATGGCTGGGGGAAGCCGGGATCGAACCACCGACCTTCCGATTGGTGGACGACCCGCTCCGCCACCAGGCCACAGCTGCCCGTCGTGGCTCCTAAACTTGAAACTTGCCATAGCCCATTTTTTAAATTTACTTATATTTTTTGCTCTTACATTTTTTAAAATCTGTATTTTATTTTTTGTCTGTCTTTTTTTTGTGAAGCACTTTGCACTTTCTGCTCTTTAAAAAGGTGCAATATAAATAAATGTATCTACTTACTTACCTCTAACAAGGGCTTTGAGGAGAACTGTATCAAAATCATCAGAACCTTCCTGTTCCCCATGAAAAACAGTGATGAGCTCTCGGTTTTTATAAATACTCAGAGCCTAGACACACAGAGGGAGTGAAAGGAAATTAACAAATCAGTTTCATTTCATACATCGCAAAACATTTACATAACCACACAGACCGGCAGATCAAACAGAACAGTACTAATGAAACTGTAGATTAGCAAAGTGGATAGAGTTATATCAGGGATAGGCTACGGTCTCATCTTATTCATTTCTCCCATAGACAATATAAGGGTTATTAGAGAGTTCTCAATATGAAACTGGTTCAATCATCAAACACTAAAAATCCCCTTTGTTGTAAAAAAAAAAAATACACTTGCTGAATGGTGAAAGACAGCAGGAATTAAGTTCTTGCCCACCACTGCAGGGACTCTGGGTTTGATCCTGGTAGCACTGCTCCCTGCTCATCACAATAGCTGTGACAAGAGCTGCATTGAGAAGGAAACTGAGCATTCCAACTAGGGAGGAAATGGGGACAAAACATCCCAAGTAAAACAGAATTTAGGAAAAGTGGGTTGAGAAGTCAAAAGTAAGATTGATACGAAACATCAAGGTTCAAATTGCCATGTGACTAAATGAGGATATACTAATATTATTTGAGTATATTTGTCTCAGTTCTCACAACTCTCCTCACAAGCCCTTTCTCTGTTTCCTTTTGAATTGTAACAACTGCACTCACTTTGCTATTCTACATGCAAAGAAAGACGCACACATATGTGTGTCTGACTCACTCTATCCACCAGTTTCTCCAGCTCAGGTTCAGCTGGGAAGTATCTCCGGACCTTGTCACGGACCCTGTCGCGGGGCTCTGCGCTGAGACCCTCACCAGCCTCGCCCTCTGCTGGGGGAGAGGTGGGACTGAGGGAAACAGAGGAGAGGTTGCCCAGCAGCTCACTGATAAGATCTGCAGCTGGACCAGAACCAGCAAGAACCAGCCAGGGCGTATCCTTCTTCAGAGAGGCATCTAATCTCTGAGCCAGAGAAGATATGTACACAAACAGGCTCGGTGAGATGGCCATATCTCTTTTAAAAGAGCTGTGAACTGAAAACAGCCACATAGCTGACAAAACACACAACGGAGCCATGAGATATGAGACAGTGGACAGTGGGGTGCAGCAAGGCCGAAACAAACTAACACAAGTGCCTTCACAGTCACATACAGACAGGTATGGAGCTGCTGGCTCACCTCCATCCCAAGCAAAAACTATGAATTTTGTCTTTAATTAGATTTTCCAAAAAAACAAAAACAAGCACACTTTTTACTTATACTAATGACTTTTTGTATTTGGATTATTTTTCACAATGCTACAGTTTTAAATTAAGATTTCTTTTTTTGAATTTAGACACAGATCTCAGCTTTTCATGTGGACTTAACCCTCTTGCATGACATGCTACTGGACTGACAGGAGAGTGGAGTGCTGCTGATAAATACATTCATAAACTGCACACAGCATACGTTGTGGCCTGTCAGCAGCTGGTACAGCAGTAAGGCTTAGTTGTAAACGAATCCCCTAGACCTCATAACACATTATTTTACCAGTGTGACCAGCGCCATGACAATACGGCTGAAATATTTTAGTAAAATCCAAAAATCTATCATTATGTGTGTGTAGAGTGAGAATGTTTTTGACAGTTTTCTTACCTTCAGCATATTGGCATCTCCTGAGATGAGCATGCACAGCACTGGGATTTCAATATTGCCACTGCCTGTCGTTGGCCCAGGATAAGAAGAAGAAGAAGAAGACGAAGACAGAAACAATGCATCAAGCAAAGAAAACATTCAGAAAGGCTTTCTCATGATATAACATAACCTCTCCAAAGGTTTTCTACATTTCTTATCATGAGTTGAATTGATAGTAGTGGGTTTGTTTTGGCCGTTATTTACACAGGTTAGGTTTGCTGGGCCCCCGGTTGTACTCTCACACAGCTGCACACATCCTGTATACACCATCTATCTAACAATCATTTATTTATAAAAGGCGTTTCAAACTTGGTTTGACATAGAGTGCGATGCTCTCTATAACTATTACCTTCACCACTAGATGGCAGGCAAGTACTTAACACACTGCCTACACATTCTGTGGGCTACCTCTGATGGTCCAACACTTGCTCACAGTAACAACAACATACCATGCGCTGAGTTTCAGTGTGCATGCAAACATATTTTTCTCGTTAGACATGGACTCATTTTCTGGCAAATCAACGTGTCATGTTTGAAAAATATCCAGCGAGCAAAATCCAGCAAAATGCTCAGCTACAGAATCATGTGAATAAAATAAACTGTAAATTAGCTGAAAGCCAAAACATGACTTTCACATTGTAGTGTCTTAGACATTGCTGTTAACTGAGTAATAAAGGGAGTCTTCTACCGTCTAATAACTAATAAATCAATAAAGTCAAATATTGGTGCCTAGAAAACTGTGGGATTACTGAGGCATGAGTGAGGCCAATCCCAGCGCTGCTGACAGTTGGATAATCAAGCCATAGAAAGGAATGCAATTTTTTTATGTGTCATGACGGACACAAACTGGTGACACTGTAACTGAGAGAACTCCTCTTCACTCATTACCTTCTTATTTACTATGTACTGTACATGCTAGCCCTGGGGCAAGTCACGTGTAGACATAGTATGGATTTTCATTGATATGCAGATGACACACAACTGTTTGTTCCTTTAAAACCTGGTACCCCCAATGTGTCCTTTCTAGGGGTGTAACGATTCATTTACTACATCGATGTAGCGATTTATATTCCTATGATCCAACTACATCAATCTGTGCTCCGCAAGTTGGCCTTCCGGACGACCTAAAAGTCGGCGGTTTGATCCCAGCTTCCGCCAGCCCATGTCGAAGTGTCCTTGAGCAAGACACTGAGCCCCCGAGTTGCTCCGGATGGGTCAGGCCAGCGCCTCGCATGGCAGCTTTACATGATAAAGGCGAGAAATGATCAAGCCACCATTGCGGTCCAGTGTGCGAAAACACTTTGGCTTGTGCAAAGATGGACATGTTCCAAATAAGTCGCTCGCTGATTGTAGGATATGTAAAGATCAAGTAAAGTACAACAGCAACAGCGTTGGACCCGCGATTTAAAGAACTGCCATACCTGGAAAAAGAGGACAGAGAACAGAGGCAGAAGTGTCACACCAGGAAACTCTTCTATCCTCTTTCCTCTCCTCCTCTTTTCTTTTTTCCATCCCTTTCATTTGCCCTCTCTCAAATCTCATCTGTTCTTTATTTTTATGGTAAAGCAACTTTGTAACGGTTTGGAAAGGTGCTGTATAAATAAAGTTATTATTAAGATATTATTATTCCTGTCCATCTCAGCAGCGAGGAGAGGAAAGTGGACTTCAGTCAGATATTGTGCAAACACTGTGGCTATATCTTGAATGGTTCTGTCATGTGTGAACGGATTGAACATGGAACGTTTCCGTTTTTAGACCTGCAAAAGAAATTATTTCAACAATTGGATGAACCAGCAATATTCCAGATTCAATGTTTGAAAGGGGCTGTTGTTCACATACTATATGTCTCTATCTCACCCCAAATGCCAGTGCGCTGATGGGATATGTAGTCCTCCAGACTAGCATGAAAGGCTGTCTCTCCCCCCCGGCGGCCAACGCTCCCATCATCCACCAGGAGGAACGCCTGGCAGTTGTTGTCCAGGCAGCAGGTGTCGCTTGATGTGTTCTGGATGTAGTAACGAGCAGGGAAACTCCCCTTCAAACAGACAACACAAGAGTGAATGTGAGTGAGTGCATTCCCGGAGGGGGGGGGGGGTGGAATCTACTCTGCCACCCCACTGTTAAAGTGATGAACGATGCTCAGAACTTTTGGTATGTTAACTACGTTACATTTTTTCACGTAAATGGACTGTACCTTTCTAGTCTTCCGACTACTCAAAGCGCTTTCACACTACATAGCACAGTCACCCTGGAGCTAACTGCCCATCAGTACAAAGTAATCTAACATTCACACACACAGGCACAGCCCTTGGGGTTCAGTATCTTGCTAAACTCTGCTGGAAGCAGGTGGGGTGTTCCAGATAAGTGAAAATATCTACCAGTGCTGCTTCAAGCATTTTCTAAAATAAGTTCTCATTTGCTTGTTTCCAGTGCCTCAATTTAGCTTATTCTGTCTAGTTTCATGGTAGAAACACTCGTTTCTAGAAAATTCTTGAAACAAGTTAATTCTGACTCAATTCTAAACATATATGACTTCACAAGATGGGTATTTTATCCTGTGTCTTCCATTTCCCCACAGATAGCATCTGCACTGAAAAAGCATCACAAAGCAAACCCTGAACAAAGAAGGAAAAAAAGATTACTGCATTAGGGATATTTTTTTTACATCTTCCCAACCATGGATAGAGAAAGACATAGGACATCTCTCTTATAAACAAATTACATACATTCTGAGAATATTTTCTCATTTCTAATCCATTTTCTTAAAATTGTGAAAGTAATGGTAGAATTCTGGCTTTTGTCTCAAAATTCTGACTTTTTCTGGAACTTTAAGATTAATGTCAAAACCCAGTCAATTAGTTTTATCCTCTGATGCTCTTCTGGCATAGGGCCTTATCTTCACTAGACACATTTTCAGGAAGTATGTGAACCTCTAATTTTATAACCAACAAACCTCCTTCCTATGCACACACGCGACTTACAAGATGAGGGAAAGATGCAGGATCATGTATAGGGCTGCACCATGAATTGCAATATGGTGCAATATCCAAATGGCAGAAGCTGCAGTTTTTTGATGAAGGTAAAATGTGTGACAAACAGCATTATAATGAAGTCCTGTAGAGCTGTAGAGCCGCCCGCCCAGTGAAAATGAAAATTGTGATGCAAAATGTATCATTCCCACTAATTGTGAATTATATCACAATATATAATCGAAATATGATTTTTTTTTGCCATATCGTGCAGCCCTAATCGTATTGTTTTGGAGAGATGGTACACAGCTGTTACTGGGCTTGTTCTGGGTTGTTGTCTCAATCTGATCAAGTTCTGTCTCAGATCTACACTCTCATTTGTTACACTTACTCTGTGATTCCCACACGATCTGGCAGATGTGAAATAAGATCTATTCATGTTGTCCTTTTAAAATGAAATATTTGTTGTACATTTTATGAGCTACAGATGCAAAAGTCAATCAAATCAGCACAGAATTTGCAGTAACTTGTGATTCACCTTCACCTTCCACCAAATGGGAGCGTTTATGTTCCATCACATTATGCAGTGTAGTGATGGGTTTCTCTTTTACTCTCCGTTAGATAATAACAGGAAATTCTCAGGTAAAATGTATAGACCTACAGTATGTGACAATGTGAGTCATCGTTTTTTGATTGTTTATTTGATTCTAGTCTCAGGAGGAGGCCAATGCTCTCCCGTTCTGACAAGCGAAGGGTGCAGCCTGGATAGTGGACTATCTCAGGACAAGCCTACTGTATGATGAGTACCTGGGCATTGACAAGCCGCTGCCTGTTGTAAACCAGGCCCCAGGGTGCCAGTCCCACAGCAATCACTTTCTTCAGGGAAAGAGCTGGAGCCGTGGCCCCGTGGTCCCTCACCGCCTCACCCACACAGCGGGCCACACCCTCCCTCAGACCCCCCGTCAAGATCCAGGCCCCTGGGGAAGAGTAGTGAGAAAGTAGTGAGGTGGGACACGCAAGGTGTGCTTTTCACTAACTCAGCACACTACAGTATAGTATATACATGCAAACTCTTAGAACTGACATAATATTTGGAGAATCAATAAATAGGCTACCACTAAAGGAATCAGTACAGGTATTGGGCCCCATTCCAATCACCTCTCGTTTGCTGATTTTTTGTTCAGTGTTAATGAAACCCAGCAACTTCGGCATAGATGCTTATCATTAAAAGCTCTATGAGAAAGGACATAATCCCTCCCTTGCCTGGTAGGCTTTTAATGCAAGACATCTGCCGGATGTAGCAGTAACAGTAGCTCCGATTAACACTGGTCAAAAAAGGTGGAAATGACTGCAATTAATTAGTGAGACACTATTTCTGTTATAGAAAGAAATAACAGAGTATTGTTGTACTGATGGAATTAGTGCTGTGGAAATGTACATTTTGCTAAATGCATCAAGACAACAGGTAGACCAACCACTGCTGCTGTAGGTAATAATTATGATCACCTTTTGGCTCCTTTCTTTAGCTGTGTTCTCTATCTGTGCTGCTTGTGCTTACACAGTTTTTAACATTGCCTTGACAATTTGTGTTATTGTTTTAAAAATAAAGTGCTTTATAAATGAACTGACTGATTTGGCTTGATTTGAATGTAGTTAACCAACTATTAATTTCATTTGTGTCACATTACCATGGCTTACTGGGACACTGGAATGGAACGGAGCCACGCCGTGTTATCAGTAACACCAGTGCATGGCCACCGTGACAAGTCTAAATCTGAAAAGACATTTTCCTCCAACTTTCTTTTGAATGCAGATCATTTGGAGCTTTTAGACAAATTAACATTTAAAGCATTGAAATTACAGATTGCAGAAACATTGTTCTATAAATAATTGTTCACACATATAGTGTGATCTTTTCACAAGTGTAAGAGTTAACAATGTGGTTTCTGCTGAAACTGATTATTATTCAGGAGTCAGTTGATCAGAACAACAACCAATATTCTTCAATTTAAATTTTCATGCAAAATTGCTCCATGTTGCATTCTAAATGGGTTCTACTGATTCTAATGTTAACCATGGGTTCTTACCTGTGCTCTGCGCAGCCCGAACCAGCCCGTTTCTCAGGACATCTCTCACCCATGTTTTGATCTTTTCATGGCCTTTGCCCCCCACCACCGACACCACCAAGTTGGGTGTGGGCAGGCCCCAGTGAGTCGTCATCAGGTTGTACACGATCTGAGGTGACGTGTCACATGACAGCCGCAGAAACTGGACAGGACAAAGAGAGGATTGCAGTGTCTGACAGACTACCAGAAAAAGGAATGCATTTATTTAAATCATTTTCTAATGATTCAGGCAAAGATGCCATGAAGCAAGACATTTTATTCTAAAGAGTACAGTCTATATGACAAGTCAAGGTTAAATGGACTGTATAGCGCCTTTCTAGTCTTCTGACTACTCAAAGCGCTTCACATTACATAGTTCCCTGAGATAACCTCTGTTATGATTTGGCGCTATATAAATACAAATTGAATTGAATTTAAAACATCATTCATGCTGTTTGTCTGAGGTTAATGTAGCTGGGAACTAAACCCAGGGCTCAATTGGGCAACCACAAGCAACGTTCCCTCTGAGAAGATGCTTTCACGTGTCTCAGAAAGTTTGACCAACAGCCTGTCCACATCAGGACCCCGTTCTTCATACGTGATAACCGAGTTATCCAGATTACAATGTTGATGATTTGACATGAGTCTGGATTGTTTGGTTCTTGGAAGCTGGTTTAAAATTCATCTGGATCTGCTGTCAGAGTCCTTAAGCCCAAACCTGCAAAGGTGCAGCTTATTGACAGTTAGCTGGACTATGACCAAGACGTTTAGGGTGAACCCCATGCATGAACTCATTTCAAATACAAATGACTGCTTTCTTAATTTATTAAGTGTTAATATAATTATGATTTTAGATTAGAACATGCAGATTTTTGTAAAATCACTATGATCTATTGGTGAAATTATCGATTATATTTTCACAAGTTACCTTGACATACAAAAAAATAAAAGTTTGTACACTAGGGCGGCTATGGCTTGGGGGCAGAGCGGGTCGTCTACCAATCAGAAGGTCGGCGGACCGATCCTGGCTTCTGGGCAGTCAGCTCCTGCCATCAGTGTATGAATGTGTGTGTGTCTGCATAAATGTGATCTGTAGTGTGAAAGCGCTTTGAGTAGTCGGACGACTAGAAAGGTGCTATACAAGTACAGTCCATTTACATTTACACTAAAGAACCAAACTAAATTTAGTTAAAGATACAGTGAGCAAAAGGAGCAAAGACAAAACTCAACTAAAAGATTCTGACTGTTGACAGACCAAGGACATAGGACATTTAAATTAACATTAAAATCACCATTCATACACCTACATTGTCTGACCACATTCACTGGTAATATCATTGCTTAACATTGATCAAAGTGTGGAAACATTGTGGAGCACAGAAAAAAATGACATGGGTAACAACCCAGGAACACACATACAATGAGACTCATGTCCATCAGCACTCAGCCAATCATATTAACACTGCTCATGGTTTCAACTTTCTACTCATTTTGCCTTTATTTCAAAGTAAGCAAGCACTGCCAGGATTAACAAATTAGTCCTCAAACGGGTTTCTAAGAACCAAATTAGCTGGATGAGAAGAAACGGGATTATTTTAGCCTGATAACAGCATTTTAGCATGAAAGTAGTTAAGCCACCTTTGAAGAACAGGGCTCTAGTTTCAGCTACAGGTCCGACGGCCCATTGCATGGTTGGCCTGGGTGGCTTCCCTCCATTTTGTTTAGTCGGCCTATCAACCCCTTTCATTTCTTTTGTTTAGTATTGACTTTGGGGCTCACTTTTATCAAAATAAAAGAATTATCTATCTGTTACTCCTTGAATCGGTGAATTATGTTATTTGTTAACCTAAATAAACTGAAACCAGCACCGAGTTCAGTGCATGTTTGGCGACAGGAGAAGAGCAACAGACTGGGCCGACCGAACCACCCAGTTAGTGGGTGGATGAGTGCAGCGGCGGTGGAGCTCTCCAGGGTTCAGCTGAGGCCTGTATGCCGTGGCACGTGCAGCTGGTAGGCTACAGCTCTAAGGCTTACTGCTAATTAAACCGCCTAATAAAATGGTTTTAGCACTACGACCTGGGTCGTGACACAAAATGTTGACAATACAAAGAGTCATGTTGCAGTATTTGTCATGCTCAGAAAATTGTATTCATCATTTTGCAGATGTTTCTTTTGTATCGATTATGTATGTAAAAAAGTTGGGCCACTGACCACTACATCAAAGTGCACACACAGTGTGTAGACAGAGGATGCAGCAGCGTACAGTTACTCTCTAAAGGGTCGGTTCGCCATCTTGGATTTGGTTTAAACTTTTTTGTTGGGTGACCTGCAGGTTCTATTCATTAATTATGAGGCTGGACTACCCTACCAAATGGTATGCTGGTACATCTATGACTGTGTGTGTGTGTATGTTCAGCACTGGCACTCACATGGCTATGTCTGCGTCCAGTGCCGACAAACTCCAGCTCTCCAAAGGCGTCGGTGGGACACTCTGAAGAGTGCTGGATGCTGTACCACTTGGGGACAATAGTGGCTCCTATGTCGTCCCCTGTTGTCACAAAGTCATGCACCTCCCGCACGGCACCACACTGACACAGGGCTCCATTACTGAAACCCACAAAAACCTGTTACTGTGGTTTGTAGCGTCTCACATGCCCTGAGCCATTTCAAAGACATTTGAGGTAATGATACAGTTTTTGCAGTAAATTACTTATTGGTTTATAGCTGGTCGAACCCTATCTCTCTAAGTTGTTCCAGAGTCTGGAGGCCCTGACAGCAAATCCACAACCTCCTTTAGTTTTAAGCTAGATCGGGGGACAGCCGCAAAGTTTTTTTGCAAGATCTGAGGTTGAGTGCAGCTACAGTATATACAGTAGTATACACAGTATGGGCACAAAAGCTCACAATTGTATATTGGAGCTACATTATGGAGAGCTTTAAAAATGAGTAAAACATTCAAATCAATTCTAAAATCAAATGGAAGCCAATGCAAAGAGGCTAAGATTGGGGTTGCGTGATCTTGCTTGTTTGTTCCAGTTAACAGTCTGACTGCAGCATTCTGTATTTTCTGTAACTTGTAAGACTTGAGCAGGCTATGCCACTCAGGTACCCCTTTCCCCCCAAAATGAACCGGGTGCTGGTTCCGAGCCAGTGCTAGTGCCAGTTCGGAGTTGGTTCGACTGACGAGCCTTCTAAGAACCGGCTTGTGTTTCCACTGGCTGCAGAGCAGCACAGAGCCAGGTCTCACGTGACTGCATACGTCACATCTTTCCCGGTAACGCTAGCGCGGCAGCACCAAACACAAACACCGTCAACAATGGCGGACGTTGCGTTGCTGTTGATGTTCTCCGTAGTTTGTACAGACGGAGATTACGAGCGAGAGTAACGGTACGTACAGAACAGTTATGTTTAACAATAACATGTCAGCTTTAGCCTCGGCATGTTGCTAGCCTCCTCGCATCAACTCTGCTGATAAACCATCACATTGCAGTTAAATAAAAATGTATGAAGCGTTGGTGTAAGAAGCAGAAGTGAAAACCGTTCGTCTTGTTGGTCACGGTAACCCCGCCCCCAGCCGCTGACGTAAGCGGTTCTTACTTCTAGACCAGCAACGAGTTGGTGCTACTGAAGAACCACTTTTCCTGGCTCGGAGCTGCTGCTTTGTGTGTGGAAACACAAAGAACCGATTTGAAACTAGGCTCTGGCTCCGAACCAGCACCAGCTCCGCCTCGGTGGAAAAGGGGTAAGGAAAGTAAAGAGAGACTTACAATAATCAATGCTGGAGAAGATTAATCTATAAATAACTTTCTCCATGTCAGAGAATGGTAACAATGATCTGATTTTCAAAACAATACAAAATTGATAAAAACAACATTGAACTACTTTGTAAACATGATAATCAAAAGTGAGATTAGAATAAAAGATTCTAGCACAAGGCTTAATGGAGGAGGCCAGGTTATGTATTATTTAGTGAAGTGGAAGCATGTAGATACAAAAGACAAGGGGGCCTAGGAAAGAGCTTTGTGGTACTTTTTACCAAAGTATTAAATTACCAAAAGTAATCATAAATTATGTATTTGCGATTTAGGAGATAAACCACTCAAAAGCAGCGTCAATGTCTCTTAGACTAAAATATCTACTGTATCAAATGCAGAGCCTAAGTTCAGTAAACTCAGGGCAGACCCTTCACCAAAAGGGTTATGATCAGAAAAACATCACTAAAATACTGATTCGTTATGACTTTTAAGTCATCAATCCAATATATTTGCCTTTTAGACAAGACAGAGGATACCTGGAAGGATCTTCAACAAAAGTGGTGCACACTCGCTTCTTGATGATCTTGGGAATCCAGCTCTGTGAGCAGGAAAGCAGGAAAGTGTGTTAGAACCATAAGTACAAAGAAATATGGAGACAATACAGTGCAACAAGCATTGACAGATTTATAAGTACAAACTGCTTGACAGTCAGAATTTTGAGTCATATGAGCTTGCAACAAGAGTGATGTCACAAGTTTTGGGCGAACAATGGGTCTTTTCCAGCTGCCTTCAAGCTGCCAGTTTATTCTTCAAACTTCAACTAAATCTGCGGACTTGCTCTGAATATAAAGAAAACTTGAAGGGGGAAACAACAAGCCTCTACAGCCTTTACATATTGTCACAGTAAATCAGAAGCAGAGCGAGACAGAAATTCTCTCTTCATCACCTATATTTTACCCTACGGATATATCTATTACACTACGCAACAAATTCCATAATAAACACTTAAGCTGCGTTTCCACAGCAGGGACCAGGGTCTAAATAAAGTACTAGGGACATTTTTTACTCCCCAAAAGGTTCCTCCTCTGGAGGTAGTACTTTCAAAGGCGCCGGGACTTTCCGGGTGGTGCTTGCTGCACTGAAGATTTCTGATTGGTCGAGCATAGATAGTTTGACCATCTGGATCGATGCGTTGCTGGGTCACATGGCAGCCTTCTCTGGCCAGCGGCTCAGCTACGACCCACATGCTGCTTGTTAAATGCTATAACAGCTAACTGTAGTCATGATATTGCTACCGTGGCCAAAGACTAGCATTAGCTACATACTAACACCATCCGCTAATAACGGTGTAGAATCGAGGTGTTCCTTAAGACAAGGGTGGGCTAAATCAAGCGTACAAAATGATATCTTGTTAATGTTGTCGCAGGGAGACAACACTTCCATTTTTTCACTGAGTTTTTCAGATGGAACGGATGGGTACACTGAACAGCAGGCTGCAGAGACTCCAGCCCTGTCCCATGCCTCCTGCTGAAGCAACAAATGTTGTATTTTGCACATTTGAGGTTATATTTCAGTATATACTACTAGAAAAGACACATAAGGCTTGTCTTAACACATTCTAATATTACAACCTTCTGAGGAAGTAGTGGCTCTCAATTTCACCGTTATACACTGGTAAGCTCAGTATTTAAAACAGTTGAGAGTACAGAAATTAAAATAAGCAAAGGTCCTCATACTGAATTGCAGGTGATGCGTTTAATAACTTAGTAGAGTTATGCAGCTGTGTGATGGCTGTAACCTAATAATAGGTGTAATTTGCCTAATCTTCCCAGGTCTTTAGACCTCGGTGGAAACGCATACTACTAGGCTGAGGGAACTTTTTAGTACTTCTTGAAAAGAAGTTCCTGGTACTTTTGGTCGAAAAGCACCTATACTGTGGTTTCTATGTCACAACAGAAGAGGGACCAAGTGTGCAGGCTAATTATCTGCTAATTGTCCACAGTTTCTAATGGCAGTATGCAGTAAGTAAGTATTGGTCTTTGTGTGCGTATTATTAAACTACTTTCCTAATTAAACATGATGTGATTGATTCAGTGTACAGTTTAATAAACTCAGTACTGTTTTTCAATACAGTTCTAATTGTTGATTGTATCCTGTTTTGTCTTCATACAATATAATTATCACTTGGAATCTGAAAATGTCATGGTCTCGCCCTCATTGGTGGGTTAGGGTTAGGGTGGGCTATACTGTATATACCTATATAGGGTATAAGTGTTCTTCTCTCCTCTTCCTTGTCTTTCCTGTTTGTCCCCACTCTCTCTCTGTGTGTGTGTGTGTGTCCGTCCTTGTCTGGCTGTCTCTCTCTCCTGCTGCCAAATCACCTGCACACCTGTGACTCATCCATCTCCTGCTGTTTAAAACCCTGGCTCTCCGCTCCAGTCTTCACCAGATTGTTCAGTTTGCCAAGGAGGTACAGATGCTACGGCCAATTCTACCTTTGTTACTCTCTCAGGACTACTCGTATCCGGACTAAATAAGCACAAATCCTTTGAGTGAATATACAAATGATGACTATCGGTGAGCCCCACTTTATTTTCAGATGCACATTTTTTCAAAGGCTCTCTGTTATGCATTTTATTTTTAAATGCAGCCCTTGTTATAGTTGGAATGAGAAATGATTCACTATTACGGTACTTAACATCTGTGTATAATAGAATGTTAGTTTCTCTATGTTGTTGGTGTACATAGTCTGAAGGTTGAATTGAAAGTCAGTGAAGGAAAATGAAGACAGGTTTTCTGTCTGGAAGTGAAAAAAGAGAAATTCTGTGACTTCTTAGAAGCTTACTGCGAGGTATAGGTAGGCAGACTGGCTGGCTGGCTGGCTGGCAGGCAGCTACAGGTCCAAATGGCAGGAAACAAAAGCAAGAGCCAACTAAAAACCTGGGACAAACTGACCAAGAACAGAGACTAAATACATGTGAGGGACGATAAGATACAAGGTGAAACTAATCAGGGCGGGGCAGACAATCACACAGGCGGGAAAACACACACAGGCAGGTAAAGTCACCAGACACATGAGGAGAGGTGACTGTACAAAAGAAAACAGGAAATGACTAAACTCAAAACCCTCAAACAATGCCAGTCCCCACCCACCCTCAAGTGACGGCTCTCAGACAAAGCGAGTCTACTACTGAGCTCTCAGGCAGAGGTGCCTGAGGGCGGGACAGGTGCAGCGCAGAGGACCCTGGTCAGACAGGCCGAGGGCCAGACAGAAAGGCAGGAGGACAACCAGGAGGCAAGGCCGAAGGGCTGAGCAGGGCCGGAGGGTTTTTTTGTGTGTGACTTAAATGATTTATTGGAAGCTTGCTGGCTGGTACAGGTAGGTTGACCAGCACACAGTCAGGCAGGTGCACAGGTTGGCAGACACGTAGACAGATAGCAATCAGGCAAACACAGGGCCAAACGGCAGGAAACAAAAGCAAGAGCCAACAAAGCAACTGGGATGAACTGACAGAGAACAAAGGAATCACTGAGGCTGCGTTCCATAAGTTGTTCAACCGGCCCCATTTGACTTCCCCTGGTTGACTTCCCCTCGGGAACCCCAGCCGCCACGTTCGGGTCTTTCCATTTGTCTGAAAAACTGATGTGAACTTGGACAGATCAACCAATGATGGCTACTCAGAGGTGTATATATACCCCACAATGCACTGCAGAAAATACATCCATGGTAAGCTGGCAGTAATGTACATACAACTCCTGTTGCCTTCAAGCAGAAACTTTTAAGAATCTCTTTGATAGCTTGATATTTTAACATTGAAAAATGTCATAACCATCCATCCATCTTCTCCCTCTTACCCGGGGCCGGGTCGCGGGGGCAGCAGTCTGAGCAGAGACGCCCAGACTTCCCTCTCCCCAGACACTTCCTCCAGCTCTTCCAGGGGAATACCGAGGCGTTCCCAGGCCAGCCGAGAGACATAGTCCCTCCAGCATGTCCTAGGTCTTCCCCGGGGCCTCCTCCCGGTTGGACGTGCCCGGAACACCTCCCCAGGGAGGCGTCCGGGACAGATGCCCGAGCCCCCTCAGCTGACTCCTCTCGATGTGGAGGAGCAGCGGCTCTACTCTGAGCTCCTCCCGAGTCACCGAGCTCCTCACCCTGTCTCTAAGGGAGCGCCCAGCCGCCCTGCGGAGGAGACTCATGATACAGACAAACAGAAGTGTCTAAATCAGAAAGGGATGCAGCTGATCCCAGAGCTCCGACGTGCTGCAGTTAGCAGCAGAGGTTGAAGTGAGTCTACAGGGGTTGCCGATGCGTTGGAAAAAGCAGTTCAGCGCTGAGCCCACCGCTGGAGGCCGAACCCTGATAGTCTGCTCTCCAAGTGGAACTACTGATGAAATGCAGCCTAAATACACAAGTGAGGGAAGATAACAAGACAGAGGTGAAACTAATCAGGGCGGGGCAGACAATCACACAGGCGGGAAAACACACACTGGCAACGTAAAGTAGCACAAGACACATGAAGAGAGGTGAGTCTACCAAATGAAACCGGGGTCTTTTGGAGTCAACTTGATAATAAAAATGCAATCTGTCCGTGTTCTCATCAAGGTGGGCCTTCGGTTAGGACGTCACCTGCTTGAGCATTTGCTGCTTTCCTCATGTGTGTACAAAGTAAAACAGGAAATTACTGAACTCAAAACCCAAAATCATGACAACAACGTTAAAGTTATTGTTCTTTATATTTTGAAATTTTAAAAAAAAGTTTAGATTTCATACATTTTTCACTGGTGTCAGAAATAACATGACGATGAACGCTGGTTGGTCTGGGACTTTTTGCCTCAGGGGCCCAATGTCATCCTGCATCATTTCCACATCGTGCCAAAATTGGGTTCATTTTAGCAGGAGAAAGTGGTGGACTCCGCCACACTGTCAGTCAAAGTTTTAGATTATGTGCTATTTTAGCACATACAAAGCGAGTCTACTACTGAAAACCTATCCTTTATGTCAGGCCTGACGTTCAGAAGATGTGATTCGGACATTATTTTAACACCGCAGTCCTGTTTCTAGATTGGTCCCCTTAGAACTCCATCAGAAGCTGGGTGGGGGAATGTGTGGCCACTGTGCTGCTTTCATATATAACTGTCAATATACTCTAAGATCATTAGATCACACCGAAAGGATTAAGGCAACAGGAGACCAAGACCAACATACAGGAGAGGGAAGCAGAGGAGGGATCAGCTATTTGAAATAAGCACAGAAATGAGACATAAGATGATGCATGAAGACTGATTCAAGTTGAGGCATGAGTGATGCATCACGTTCTCTGAAACTAGTTGGGACACTGTGTGTTTACCATTCCAAACACACGGTGAATTTCCCGCACACCACATACATTCTTTTTCAAACTGCTTCAAACCTAAAAATTGCAACAAAATGAAGCAGACTGAGCTCAGCTCATTGAGTGAGGACTGGTTCAACCGGTCTGCCTACTGGAAGCTATGAAGCTATTTGCATTCAAGAGGGAGTGCCACCTCCCACATTCATACACTACGTTTCCTTCTCTGCAGTTAGCTCAGTTGATGTTGGACTGCAGGATTTATGTGATGGCGCTGTGTTTTAGTAACTTTTTCCTCATCCTGTCCAGTGTGCTTCAGTTTCCACACATCGTTATGTGGCTGTACTGCATTGTGGTCTACAGCGGCGACCATCACAGCAGGAATTGGTATTTCTAAGTCTTCTGCCACTGGTTTCTCCCAAGTGAAACATGTTTGCTGAACAAATCAATTAAAATCGATTATTTATTTGATTAATCGGATAAAAACAACAAATCATTCATTTCCAACCCTCTATTCAAAAACAGAACTGACAGTGCAAAACATTTTCAGAAAGTGCCCAAACAGGTTGCTCCTTGAATAAAAACCAAATGGACTACCGCAAAAGACGTACACGTCTGCTTTACATCTGCCAAATATACAGGCTTTTTAAATAACGTGCACAAAAAGATGGATGTTTGGTTTAAAGGGACCTGAGCTGTCAGAACAATACATCTTTTTTTTTGTTTTAGTTGTGTGTGGTCATGTGACTGCATCGCTACGTCTGATTGGTGAAACCGTCATGTGGTTGATACACTGACGCCATCTCTCAAGAATCAAGCATAAAGCGTAGAATAAATGTAAGAAACAAAGTAAGGAGTCGAGCGTAGCCCAGCGTAGCGGAGTCTTCACAAATCTCCTCAAGTACAAGTAGAAAGTCTGGTGCAGTAAAACTACTCTTAGAAGTACATTGTTTTCAAAAAGTTACAAAGTAAGTGTAACGGAGTAGAAGTAACTCATTCCTACCCACCTGTGAGACTCTCTCTCGCCCTGTTGCTTCTGCATCTCTTGCCACTAACACAGGTTTCTGATGTATTCAGTGTGAAATGCTCCCCCACCTTGGAAGACTTGGCTCGTACTGATTTCTCTGCCTCTGCTGTGCGTTTGAGAACGACGTTACGGGTCTCTGCGACGATCTCTCCTCTACCTCCGCTCTGCTTTACGCTCAACTGCTTTTCTTATACTCCAACATCTCCGCGTCTTGTTGAGCGGCGGAATAATCACGCGACACAAAGAATCAATAATGAAATTCGTTGCCAACTCTTTTAATAGAATTTGATCAGCCCTACTTTCCTAAAAAAAGGAAATTACACTCACTCTTGATGTTTGTCATCAATCTGGTCAGCTTTAGAATGTACAAATTGTTAAATCTTGTATTATTTGAGTAAAAATGAAAATGCAATAATCCAATTTTCATTTTCACATGCTTTTATGGGCTTTCTATGACAATATTAAAATGAAAAAGGAAAAGATGTTTGACATTTAATGTTCAAAGTGACAGCTCGCTTAGAGTGGACAATATTCCAATGTTAATTAAAATTTGAAAAGGAAATATAAAGAATGTAACCTGATTTTCCATTTATGGAAATGGACTGTACCTGTACGGCTCCTTTCTAGTCGTCCGACTACTCAAAGCTCTTTCACACTACAGAGCACATTTACACAGACACACACATTCATACTCTGATGGCGGGAGCTGACTGCCGTTCACTCCCCTCGCTCTCCAGGGTTCTTGATTTCTGTTTTGCCTGCCCTGCCTCTTTTGACCATTGCCCGCCTGAACTTAACTGAACTTTCTTGCTACATTGTTTCTGTGTTGTGATTTTGGGTTCTGCCATTCACCCAGTGTTACGGCCGCAGTACAACCTTGGCTCAGTTTGCGACCAGCAACACACAGAGAAAAGGACGCCCGAGAACCAAAATTAAAGTAAAAAAATGTATTTACTTAATAACATCAATCAACCAAAACAACTGGAGTCTGGAGGCCTGGCTAAACAGAACAGAAAATAAAGTAGAGGAGGCCTGGGCCAGCCACGCAATGGGCCCTCCCCTAACCTAACTAAACTAATAAACAAAAAACCACGAAAACTCAGCTACCAGCCCTCCAGCCTCACAGAAAGATAACCACCCCCCCCATGTCACAACACAACTGCAGCTCGAACAGTCTAACTACAGCCTGGTCTCCTCCCTCCTTCTCCAGGATCCCTTAAATATGGGAAGGGCCACCCACTAATCGGGACCTGGAACACCTGGGAAACACGGGAAACGAAAGAGTGGGACAAGCAAAAAAAGGGATGGGAGCGTAACACCCAGAGACTTTAGAGTGTAGGTCTGAATGACATCTACATCATTTATAGTCACAGTCCACTCTGCTACCTGCGAGTGCTGCTGCTAATGGAGGTGACACATTTGGAGTTTTTGGATAAATGAATCTCAAAATTTTAAATGAATTTGCATCACGGTCCTGATTGAGGGACATCAGATACAACACACTTCCAAAGTGCACAAAGCCATTCCCCAAATTTGAATACACACACACACACAATTTTAATTGTAGTCAATCCTGCCCCCTGCCCCCGTAAGGCTCTCCTTTGCGTTTGAACACTGATATTTTGCCCCACCGCTGGATTCCAAATAGTAAAACATAATATGAATTAGATCGGATTGTGTTGCCTGAGGTGAATTTTCTGACTGTCCATAATTAAGCCAATTAGGCAACATGGCCTACATGGCTCAGAGTGCATAACCTGGCTTTGAAGGCACATTGAACAGACGTTTTGGAGCAGTAGCTGGAGCTCAGAGGGATCTTCTGGTAACGCCTTAGATTACAGCCGGCAACCTACAGTGTAATTCTTCTTCGGACCAAAATAAAATTGTATTTCACTTATGCCAGTCCCTCTCTCCCTTTTTTTTTTTTTTTTAAATCTTTTTCTCTCCCTCTCTCTCCCTCCCTTTTTTCTCTTCCACTCACTTTATAGCTACATATGGAGCCTCCCTGTGTGTTGAGAGAACAAATAGAGGGCTCATGCACCGAGACATACATGTCATGACATGTCTGTAACTTGGCGTGTGAGCCTGTCTGGGATGTGCGCATTCATTTAGCTGCCGTCTCGCACTACCTTTGTGATGGGTAAGTTCACCTGAGAGCAACAACAGCAACAGCAGTTTCTGTATGTATGCAAGAGTTTTCTGGATGAAAGTAATTTATTGGTGAGGGTGGGTTCTGTCAGTTTCCTTCCCAGTCTGTAGAAAGTGTGTGTGTGTGATTCAAACGATTAAGTCTTTTAGTCTGGATGTCATGAGCTGTCCCAGATAAGTTACTGCTATTAACACTGAGACTGTTTTATGGTGAATTGTTGCTTTGGTCTGGATAAAATGAGATAAGGTAAGTGTGTGGCAAAAACGAAACCCTCCTGTGTACAAAAGAGCCACTACCATTAGCTGTATGCCTTTGCTTGTGTGCCCACGTGTAATCCAGTACCTGTTAGAGTGTGCAAAGGTTTAACAGATGCCTATTCATAAATACAAAGCAGGGTGGAGCTGATGGACGAGGACGCAGAACAGCTGCAGCGTTTCACAGAATCCACACAACAGTTGCTTCATCTCAGTTCAATTCACAAAACATAGGTGCATCAAACTCCAGGAATTTATGTTGCAATAATCCCTGCAATATTTTCAAAAGCCAGAAACTGTTTTATGCTTGCCACTTGTATCAGTAATCCCTTACACATAATGCAATTCAGATTAACCTGTACAAGGTAAAGCTAAATCAACAACCAAGTCTGAAGCTCAGCAAATCAACTACCGTGTAACTTTGGTGGGGAGGACTTTCCCTAACTTGTCTGGGTGTCAGCATGTGTCAAAACAGCCAGGCCTTTTGATTTCTTTGTAAGTTCACACACAGACAAAATCTTGCATCAAGTTTTATCACATTTGTTACCCGGATCAACATAACCATCTACTATACCTAAACTGCCTCTTGTGTGTGTGTACCTGATAAGCACAAGGCGCACCGTTGTCAACACATACACAAAAAATACATCAAAACTTGCAGAATGATCGGGAATGGTGTGCTATGGCTTTTCTAGGAGATTTGCCTAACTGAGCAAAAAGTCCCCAATGGGAACTCGTCGTGAACAGAGCTCGGCACAATGGTCATTTTGATAGCTAGCGCAGTTTTCACAAAAACACAGTTTACATGTGCTGCTCTTTAAAGACCATTTCAGATTTTAGAATGGCTATGCTTGGGGCGGAATCTTCAGAGTCAGAGTGGAGAGGAACTTTAAACTCTTCTTAAACTTGCCCTAACTCCCATCGTTTTCACTCTTATTACATCATTTTTCACTTCAAAACAGAAGTGAAACATGTGCTGGATGTGTAACAATGGAAACAAACTGACACATTTGGCCCTCCAAGTGACAGGAGGGCCAAGTAACTGCCGCATAGACTTCAATGTTACCTGAAAACAGAATTTTCAGGATGGAGGCAGAATCACTGACTTTTTGAACTCATTCTAATGGTCACATTTTTGACACTACACACATGGCATTCAGCAGGGTCTCTCTCTCACGACATCAACATGCAGGCCAGGAGTTCCAGTCTTTGAGTTATAAGCAAGCGGAAACCTCCACTGAAGCACAATACTATTCCACCACAGAGACATCAGTATAGAGTAGGTACATACTAGAACAACAGCGTATTACCAGGCACTATCATTGTAGCCTATATAAACAATGGTTGATTTTTGTCCAGTTTAAGGTTTTATCATTACTTAGTTTCTTACCTAGACTACGTCTTGAATGTTTTGTGTATTCTAATTCATTAAAAGAATGTTTAAATTGTCCATAGAGGTCTATGGTGTGGGCATATTATCTTACATGTTGCAGTTCATTACCGGTTACCTGAAGCCAAGAGAAACCACAGAAGTTGTGCTCCTGTGTCCTCTGTCTCCATAACAACACACGCAGCAGAGGACTTGAATGTCTGAATGTCCCAGATTTACAGAGAAAGTAAAATACAGGCTTGCTTTGCTTCTGAAGTAAAAAAACCCTTTCTCAACAGACATTAATAAGGTAGATTTAGTCCTTATCTAGAGCTACTGATTCACCTTTATGTCTATATTTTTCTATTGCAAACTGTAAAATACGAGTGAAAACTGATGTGGAACAGATACTCAGAAGCCTGTCTTGCTTCAGTCAGTCTGGACCCGTCAGATTTCAAACCTGCACTTGCAGCCACTTCAGCAGCTGCTTGCCCATAGAGGGCGCTGGGGCGCCGACCTCCAGCCGACCTGCCTGCTTGTTTGAATTTTTATTATTATTATTATTTATTTTTTATATCTCATTTTGAAACATAATCTGTGTTAATTACATACTAATAATTGTTTTACTCTAGAATGTGTATAGCACTCTCCAGAATGATATTAGCATTCACTTTCAACGTAATTACGTTTATCATGTTTGTGTAGTAGCCAACAGGCTGTCTTCCCTGGGCGCCACTTCGCTCAGCCCTTCAGTGCTGTAATTTAAGCCAATGGTTCCCCGGTTGGTACCCAAAAACAGTTTATATTTCGCCAATCATCGTCGTCGAATTTTATGCTTTGGGAGCTCTGGAAATATCGCCCGTAGAACCAAGTTTAGAGCCGTGCACCTGCTGCACCACGAGACATTCAGCATGGTGGCGCGGGCGACTTCGAGTAGCACTAATGTAGTCGTGGGAGTTGAGCTAGCACCAGATTCAGTTAAATCTCTACACCTGTATCCCGTCGAACGAAGAACGTTTGCGGAAAAACTCATCGTAAAAGAACTCGGACCAGACAAGCCAGAAGTGAATACAACCCAACAGGCGTGAGAAAAGGAGAAAACCTACAAGAGAAGCTTCGATCCCGAGGTTGGTTCGATCGAAAGGCTCGGCTAACTTGCTGTGGTTACACCAATGCAATCTTTTGCTTCCCTTGCTTACTGTTTAAAACAAGTGTGTGTGATAGGTTGTGGACACAGCCGCATTGCCATAAAAAGGCACAACGAGGTGGTGGACAGGAATCGGCATATTTTGTCAAAGATCATTGATGCCCTGTTAGACTGCATGTTGTCAGTTCTCAGAGATCGCATTCTAGAAGAGGTGAAACAGTCGTCTGCCTGAATGTGCAGACGAGACAACTGACATCTGCACTCATTGTCAGCTTGTACTACTGTACATAGATGGCCACAACAACATTCAAGAACACTTTTTTGAGTTTATCCTGCTTCCAAATGTGACCGCTGATACGATTGCCACTGCATTGTTGGCAAGGTTGAGCACTATCCTTCCTGAGGGACAAAAGAGACAATTAATTGCCCAGGCCTATGATGGTGCCGCAGTGATGAGGGGTGCTACAGGTGGAGTGCAGCGTAAAGCGCAAGACGTCTACTCATCATCAACCATCAACAGCCCAAAGATCGGCCAGACATTGGGGGGTTTTCTAAATGTTTTGCCAAGTCATTCAAACAAACGTGTGCCACAATTGTGCTGTTAACACAGTTTACGAGCATAAAGATGAACTGGTTAAAGTTCTTCCAAACCATTCGAGACAGAGGAGACTTTGATGCCATATTGAACATAATCAAACACAAAAATCAGGCCACATGTAGACATGCTGTTTAACCATCTGCAGAAGTGGAAGATAGACTGTCTTCATCGCAGGGATCACCCAGAGGTTTGCTCGCAGCATCAAGTAGGTTATGATTTTGCATATTGGCTGAAAACATGCTTATGTAGCCTAAACAATAAAAACATAAATCCACATGGCTGGGCACAATAGAACCTATCATAAATATCACAATTTTGCCATCATGTTAGACTAGAGAATTTAATTGTGATGAAACTAGATAACATTGACTAGGCCCTACACAACAATAGCACATGTTTTAATACAGTTTTATTAAAATTATTTTTATATCTCCAGCAAGTTGGTTTCTGATACAGTAATTTCAGGGTGGACAGTGACTTTGGAAACTTGTTTTGGATCAGGGACTCCGTTCCTTCTCTAGTTGAGGATGAGGAGTATAGGGAATCTGTACAGGAACCACCCCCGTAAAAAGGGAGGGCAATGGGAGAAGAAACGCAACATCATCTGGCCATAGAGGTAATCAGTAATAGAAATTCTATTTCTGTATTCTAATTGCCTAAATCTATTTGTGTTGGTTTGCATATTTTTGTATTCTGATTTGACATTACACTGGACCATCTCTATACCCTCGCCAGGTTGCTGGAGGGTTCATGGGAGTTTGCCCAACCAGTCCACATGTGTTTTGTGGATCTGGAGAAGGCATTCGACTGTATCCCTCGCGGTGACCTGTGGGGGGTGCTCTGGGGTCCGGTCCCTGTATGACCAGAGCAGGAGTTTGGTTCGCATTGCCGGCAGTAAGTCAGACTTGTTCCCGGTGTATGTTGGACTCCAGCAGGGCTGCCCTTTGTCACCGGTCCTGTTCAGTATTTATATGGACAGGATTTGTAGGCACAGTCGGGGGCCGGAGGGAGTCCGGTTTGGGGACCACAGGATTTTGTCTCTGCTTTTTGCAGATGATGTTGTCCTGTTGGTTTCATCGATTCAGGACCTTCAGCGTGCACTGGGACGATTTGCAGCCGAGTGTGAAGCGGCGGGGATGAGAATCAGCACCTCCAAGTCCGAGGCCATGTTCTCAGCCGGAAAAGGGTGGCTTGTCCCCTTCAGGTTGGTGGAGAGCTGCTCCCTCAAGTGGAGGAGTTTAAGTATCTTGGGGTCTGGTTCACGAGTGAGGGAAGGACGGAGCGGGAGGTCGACAGGCGGATCGGCGCATCCTCTGCAGTGATGCGGTCGATATACTGGACTATATCTATCGGCTGTCCTGGGAACGCCTCGGTATTCCCCCGGAAGAGCTGGAGGAAGTGTCTGGGGAGAGGGAAGTCTGGGCGTCTCTGCTTAGACTGCTGCCCCCACGACCCGGCCCCGGATAAGCAGCAGAAGATGGATGGATGGATTTGTCATTGTTTGACATATCGATCCACTGGAGAATGCAAAAATTATGATTTTTTTCACATTTATGCTTTTAATAATTATTGTGTGTAGTGAGTGAGAGAGTGACAGACAGCCAATAAAGCTTATTGAATTAAGATAGTGTTTGAGACTGAGTGAATAAGAGAATGATAGCTAGTGTGTGTATTATAGTTATAATTAATAAAACGTACTTGCTCATAACAAAATTGTAACTACTATGAATATGCTGATTTTATTGTATTGTTGAACTGAGAAATGTGAAAACTTAATGTTTTCTGTGTTTACTTTTCTACAATTATGTATCGTTGTAATTATGAGCCATGCCAAGGAGAGGTTTTCTTTCACCAGCCATCTCCTCTGTTGCAAGGAGACTTATTCTCACAACACAGCAGACAGTTCCCGGATTCAGCAATAGGAACCATGGTGGATGCCAGACTTAACACAGAACTGTCCCTGATCTACGAAAACGAGGACTTCCAGGGTTGCAGTGGTGTACTGGCTCCCTTTCAGGTTCTAATGGAAAATAACCTTCAAGACACATTCACTGAAACTGTAAGTCTTCTCAAGATCCTCATCACCACACCAATGACAACAGCATAATCAGAGAGGTGCTTCTCTACTTTAAAGAGGTTAAAAACTTTCCTTAGGAACCTTCTGGCACAAGATCGCCCTGGCTATGCTCTCTATAGAGAAACAACTCACACGGGACGTTCCAGATTTCAACACAAGGGTCACTGAGAGATTTGCCACTCAGAAAGACAGACGAGCAACGTTCCTGTACAAATAAGCCCTTCACTCTCAATTCACTTACTCTTTACTCTCTTTCTCTCTCTCACCATACAAACTCAGCCTCCATCGGTCTCTCCAACTCACTCCCTTTGAAACCCTAACACGCTCACTTGCTCTCATTCTCTTACTTCTCTCTCGCTCACACACACACACACACACACACACACACACACACACACACACACACCTGCTATCTCAAGCAATAAGCTTTATTGGCGGTCTCTGTCACTCTCTCTCACTTACACATGCACGCCATGTTTAACACACATTTGCCATTAAATTAGTGATCTCAATAGGAATGTAACTGTGTGTTTACTTTGCTTTTTTAGTTGTTTCTAAGTTCTGAGCTGGATTACTGTTTCATACTAGTTAAAATGTTAAAATCACCTTACTTACGTGTTCACTTCAAGAATGTTGTCCCACCCTCTCTTTGAGAGCCTTCTCTCTCTCTCTCTCTAATCAACACAGACTGTTATCCATGATCCACTTGTCAATTTGTCTACAGTGAACTTTGAAGAAATAGATAGTTGTATTCCCCATTATAATTTGTGGTTATGTGTTTGCACTTTTTCTAGAATTAACATGCAGCTTGTTCATTCTCATTACCTGTGAAACTGTTGATTTCTACATGGCAGTTCAATTAATATTGTCTTTTTAGACTATTGGTATTGACTGGTTTGAGTTATTTTATTGGTATAGGCAAGGGACATGGCCTCAAATGCACCAGAATGCAGGAAATCACACCTACAAAATGGAAAATGTTCTGAAGTCAGCCCCAACCAACAATATTTTTCACCAGCCGCCACTGAGCCTCTTCCAGGACTCAACCCGACAGCATCACCGGATCCTCCGTTTCGTGTCCCATCTTGTCTCATTTTCCTCTGCCCGCTGAGGAAATAGCTTCTGTATTCACACATGCAGCACGGCTCAGCGGATCACTGTTCTACCGTTCGCTCGCAGATGTGTTGCCTACAGGCAGACACATCCCTGTGCACACATACCTGATCCTTCTCTTTATTTCTTCCATCTTTTCCACCTCCCGCGTCCCTGTCTTTCTCCTGCGGCTTCATCCTGCGCTGCAGCAGCTGTAGTCTGAGCCGAGGAACAGGTTCGGCTCGCTGAGCTGTGCGCCCATAGGCGGCGCGGCTCCGCCCACAGCCCACGTGCCAGCACGTTCACACAAGAAGGGCTGCCAACCGACCCCTAACATGGAAGCAATTATAAGAACACAAGGTAACTAAATGCATAAGGGCAGCAGAAACTAGCATGTTAAAGCCCAGCACAGGATACAAAGCTAAGGAGAGGAAGGGTTTTTTTGTTTTTTTAGGAGAAGAGATAGAAAGAAAGTAGAAGTTAATGATTGTCAGTTAGGTGTTTAAATATTACAGGTCAGACTATTAAGACATGAGATAAAGGAAACCCTCCTGCTCTGTTGTCATGTTGTTCCACCACCCAATCAGAGAAGCAGGGAGAGGTGCAGAGAAACAGCTGTTTGCAGCCTGTCTGTGTGGGCCTTTGCAATAAATTGCCTTTTCATTGACGTTAAGCGTTGTTTTGTTGGCCATAATCCATGCTGAATTTTTACATTTAGTCATTTAGCACTTTTATCCAAAGCGACTTACATTTGAGGAAGACAATGGAAGCAATATAACAACACAAGGTAACAAAAAGCATATGTGCATCCAAAAAACGAGTCTGATTAAAGCCCAGCACAGTATACAAACCTAAGGATAGGAAGGGTTTTGGTTTTTTTTGAGCAGAGGTAGAAAGGAAGAAGTCTGTGATTGTCAGTTAGGTGTTGATGGAAGAGATGCATTTTCAAGTGCTTTTTAAAGGTGGCTACAGAATCTGCTGAACTTGTAGAGGCAGGCAGATCATTCCACCAATGTGGAACGGATCCAGAGAAGGTGCGCGAGAGTGATTTTATTCCTTTTTGGCGTGGTACCACCAGGCGTCGTTCGTTTGCAGAGCAGAGCGTAGGTCTGTATGAGCAAGCAAAGATATGTTGAGGCAGAACCAGTGGTGGTCTTGTAAGCCAAGAGCATCCCTTTGTACTTAATGCGGGCGACAACAGGGAGCCAGTGTAACCTAATGAAGAGAGGGGTTACATGCGCTCTCTTCGGTTCATTGAAGACCACTCTTGCCGCCGCGTTCTGGATCATCTGCAGAGGTTTGGTTGTGCAAGCAGGGAGTCCAGCCAGCAGCGCATTGCAATAGTCCAGTTTGGACAAGACAAGAGCCTGAACTAGGACTTGTGTAGACTGCTCCGATAGGAAAGGTCTGATTTTCCTGATGTTGTAGAGGATGAATCTGCAGGACCGGGTGGTGCTGGCGACATGGCTTTTGAAGTTTAGTTGATCATCAGTTACCACCCCCAAGTTTCTGACCGTGCTGGACGGAGTAACGGTCGTTGAGCCAAGTTGAATGGAGAGGTCGTGGTGAATCTTTGGATTGGTCGGTAACACAAGCAGTTCCGTTTTGTCCAGGTTCCGCTGCAGCTGATGGTCCTTCGTCCAAAGCGTGATGTCACTCAGGCATGCCGAGATTCGAGCAGAAACAGTTGAATTGTCAGGTTGAAACGACAAGTGGAGCTGCGTGTCATCCGCATAGCAGTGATAGGAAAAGCCATGCTTCTGAATGACCGAGCCGAGGGATGTCATGTAGATGGAGAAGAGTAGGGGACCAACCACCGAGCCCTGCGGCACCCCTGTATTGAGATGTTGGGACTCTGAGACCTCGTCTCTCCAGGATACTCTGAATGACCGACCCGAGAGGTACGATTTGAACCATCACAACGCAATTCCAGACACACCCATAGCGCTGAGAGAAGACAGGAGGACGTGGTGATTAACTGTGTCAAAGGCCGCAGACAGGTCCAGTAAGATAAGTACAGATGACTTGGATGTCGCCTTTGCCAGTCTCAGGGCTTCGACAACTGAGAGCAGCGCGGTCTCCGTAGAATGGCCGCTCTTGAAACCAGACTGGCTGCGGTCCAGGAGATTGTTCTGTGTGAGAAAGGAGGAGAGCTGGTTAAAAACAGCTCGTTCCAGAGCTTTGGCAATGAAGAATTTAATTGAAGATGGTAAACAGGCAACAGGGAAACGACCCAAGCGCAGACAGAGGTGGCACGATGAAGAGTGATGATTTATTTGTCTAACGGGTAGACAAGCAGCAAAACAGGTTACAGGCATGCAGGTGACAAACAGGTAGCAAGCAGGCTGGCGCCCAGCCTAGGCCAGGACAGGCCATGAAATCACTTCATATAGGCTATACAGTACATTGTCATGCTTTTGGGTTTGTGTTCCGTGATTTCCTGTTTTATTTTTAATATGTCTGTTCCTGTTTTATTCTGTAATTGGTCTGTTCCCTCTTGTGTCTGTTAGTTTTGCTTCTTGTCTGTGATTTCCCTCATTGTTTCCACCTGTGTCATTTAGTGCACCTGTGTCTCGTTGGCTCGCCTTCCTGAGTGTGTTTAGTCTGTGTTTCCAGGCCAGGCCTGATTTCATGTACAATGTGTCTATGCATTAAAAGGAGCCTGAATGTTATGATCAATTCCATTTGAGCAATGAATAAAAAGAAGACCAAAAAGGGAGGCGAGAGGAAGAGGAAGAGAGACAGGAGGACGAGGACGAGGACGAGGACGAGGACGAGAACGAGGACAAGAACAAAGAAGGGGACCAGGCAATAGACATATTTCCGAAGACATTAGGGCCCCTTTGGTGGACCATGTCATAAATCATGGCCTGATGCTGGGGAAGGCTGGGCAAGGCTGGGCAGAGTCCAGCCCAACCTGAGTTGCTACACGGTCCAGTATCAGGTCTGTGCTCCTCAGTGAACAAAAATAGGTTTAGTGCTGTGTACAGTAAGAAGCTCTGTGGGGGACCCCGCCTTGCCTGCAGCTGATTGAATGTTGCACTGTAATTTTATTGTATTATTTTAGTTTCTGTGAGTTTACAGTAACATATTGATTACTGGACTATAATTCTATTTTTCTTTGTTTTTTTTGTTGTTGTTGTAAAAACCTACAATAAGCTGTATGTATTTTTTCAGAAACCTTCGTATTTTTGTGTTCATTAAAATGTGAGTAGACGTTCTGGAACAACCTTTCACAGAAACCTGTATGAGCAAATTAAAAAGGCGTACAAAGTACTAAAGACAGCAGTGTGTTGGACAAAGTACATCAGTGTGGTGTTGCTGCTTTTAAAGAGTCATTCAAATGATGCATGTGTGGATAATTTTGATAAAGGAGTGTAAAGTTTAATTTTGACAGAAGTGAGATGTTTGGTTCCAAGTGTTGTGTCTTACTTGGCTTGTGTGTAGACTTTTGACACAATGAGCCAAATTCCTCAGCAAGTGTGTAAGGAATCGCAAAAAAACTGTAAATGAAGTGACCGCTCTGATCATGTTTGTCATTGGACAGCACTCAGTCAAAAGTCTTTTGCTTCTGATCCCTTTTCAGGGACAGATTTAGTGATTTCAGAGTCCATGGCAAACACAGACATTGTAATTGGCATTAAGCAGGTTATTGCCACGGCCTCCTTACATACTTTAGTGTACAGAGTGTAGGGTTAGGGTTAGCAGACAAACGTTGTCAGTGTTCGGTACACGAGTTGATCCTGTGTTTTGGTTGCATTAGTGCATTTTGGATGTGAGAGGATCTGAGCTGCATGACAGTAAAGAGAACTGTGTGAAGAGTTTGGGGAGAAAGTGAACTCAGTATAACGAAACGTGTGTTACCAATGGTAACAAACTGTGACACGCACAACAGGGCACAGAGTGACATCGCCACAAACCAGAAGAAATACTTTGCATTGAAAACTGTTATCTTGGAAACAGAGTTAATGTTTACAGTTGACCCAGTATCCCACCCTGGTGGTGTGTTTCTGTGTGTGCAGCTGTCTTCCTGTTGCCTTTTAGTCTCTTTGCTGTGCTGTGTGGCATGCCACTCTTCCTACCGGAGACTGTGATTGGTCAGTACACACAGGAGAGCGCCATCACCTGCTGGAACAAGCTCTGCCCGCTGGCACAGGGTAATCACATCTTTTTCGGTTAAGTCACTGTTAACGAAAAACCTTTCCCAAACTCTGTAAGTCTGTGAATTTCAAATACTGTATGTATTCTGTATGTGTTTGTCGTTGAATATACTGAGCATGTCAACTGAAGACGTGTCATTCAAAATAGACCAGAACTGAAAATGAATTGCTTTGGGTTGAGGTTAGGGAAATCACGCTGATCAAAAACTCAGGACCCACTAAGTCTTCTGAATGGACAATTCCCTGTAGCTGAACTGTCCCATAGCTTGCCACTACTTGCAGCAGGACTCATAGCAGAATAAGAAACAACCTTGTCTGAACCTGCTGCACAGTTCGAGACAAAAAAGAAACAATGTGAAAGTAGCCACAGAGGGTGATGTCGATTGTGAACCTTTGTGTCTTCCTCGTTGTTTGGGGTCCGATAATAATAATTGCAAAGTCAACCAATTTGTTAAATTTCAAATATTCTTACTTTATTTTTGCCTATTTAAACCCAACATGTAGGTAAAGGTAAACCCTTCACTTTGCCACAATCAATTTGATAAATACAAACATGTATTTTTTCATGGTTTATATGTTATACAGACTATGCACAAACTCACATATATTACCCTTTATGAACAAACTGTCAGTCAGTCAGCCATTTTCTTCCGCTTGTGCCCGTTGGGGGTCGCGGGTGACTGGAGCCTATCCCAGTGGCCTTGGGCGGGGTACACCCTGGACAGGGGCCAACTCATCGCAGGGCCGACACAGAGACAGACAACCATTCACTCTCACATTCATCAATTATCATCAATTAACCCCAAAGCGGGAGAACCCGGAGAGAACCCACGGTAACACGGGGAGGAAATGCAGTAGCAGACCAACAAACTGTTAGTAAGGTTAAAACTTCAATAACAGGAATTAAACTTATTTGAGATTTGGGAGATGTAGTGCTACGATGACTTCACATAGGCCTAGTAATACATAGTAATAAATGAATCAGGATCTGGGCCATAAACTTGCCTCAGGTCGTTACATCAGCATAGATTACTAAAGTTGGCTCTTCTTCATTTTAGATCCCTCTCCTACAAAACTTTTATTTAAAGTGATTTTATCTCTTCTTCTGACTTAGATTTTATGTTTCTGGCTGAGTCTTGGCTACGTCCATCTATCTATCTATATATCTCCCTAATTATCTGTCTGTGTCTAATTGCATCTATATGCGCACGGCCAGACGGACACATTGACGAGAATATCAGTTTCGTACATTATTTCATTCTGTTTACCATATTATTTATGAGGATGAATTGCGTAACATGCCGGTATTATTGCAGAACATATTTCACTTTTCTTTTTGCAAATATGTGTTAATTTGCATTTCTGTTGTAATTTTGGTTTGTTTTACACTGCAGATCGATCAAACAGGTGTTCCTGTAGAATGTTTATTGTAAGACTTGCTTTGTGAAGTCTTCATGTTATTTATGAGAGGCAGTATTGCCTTTTTTTGGTGTACAGTTTCACACACTTTCACGTGTTTCTTCCATCTGCCAACGGGATCGCTGTTTCTCATTTCACCAGTTTCTGTGCGTACGCCTGGGTCAGAGCTTGGTGAAGGACTGCACATTTTCCTGTCAAGTTTGCTTTTTATAAATACCAGTTATTGCGTAGAGAGCGGCGTACGCCTTCTTTTGTGCGGACGCAACGTTTTTAAATGAGGCCCCTGGTCTTTAGTTTGCCTGTGAAGATGATATTTGTGGAATTTAAAGGACATATTTATATCGGATCATCAGGTCATTAAATTTAACTGAACCACAGGCTGCTAGTGTAGTCTTTCTTGAATTACACCCACATTTTAAATGAGCATTGCACCTTTAAATTTGGTGCCCTTTTCAATTCACTTAGCCGTGCGCCTCCTGATGCCTCCTCCACAAATGATTTGGTCAACATTTTTAACCCCTTTTTTTATTTTAATTTGGGTTTTTTTTGGTCAACAAGCAAAATTCCATTTGCAGTAATTTTACACAGGAAAGCATAAGACATACAGGCACATACATACAATTGGGTATATGCATGCACACATACATAACCATAAAAAATCAAGATGTTTACACTCTTATTGACCAAAGGCTGAAGATAAAGCTCATTATAGCCTACCCTTAACTCAACACAAGCAGCACTAATTGACATAAATTTAAAATGACAAATGTAAGATATTCTCAATGTGTATTTGGAAGAACATGTATTATTATTATTATTATTATTATTACCACCATTATCATTACCACTAAGTCACTGTCATCATTACCATCATCACTTCTACTAATATTATTATCATCACTATTCAGTATATCTTTTCATTACCAATCCTTTATAAAGTATTTTAAACTGTGTTAATGAATTAGCCTTTTTTAGTTCATCAGGGAAGCTATTCCAAAGCTGAACACCTTTATTTGATGGGCACACTGAAAAAATAAAAACCTTAAAAAAATTGAAGTAATCAATCACACGAAATATTTGACATTTAATTTAGTTTAATCTGAAAAATTTAAATCCATGCAACCGCTTTTTAAAGGTTAGAACAAACTAATTATTTTAGGTTAGAACAAACTAACAAAACTAATATGTATAGTTTAAAGTAAATTATTTTAGGTTGGAACATTTAAAATTAAAACAAACTAATATTTATCAGTCAGAGTAAATTATTTTAGGTTGTCTCAAATAAAATAAAATAAAAAGTTTTCATTATTTGAAATGTATAATAAATCAAATTTTTAAACAAAATGCATTTATCATAACACTTTCCTTTAGAACACATTTATATTTATCGTTCAATAAACTGAAAACACTGAACAACTGTTTCAAATGTATGAAGATTAACAGTCTGCTTCACACAAAAATACAAATTTGTTACAAAATAATCAAATCATCACTTGATGACCTCACATTAGTTGTAATATTAAATTAGGAAGGTTTGTCCTGATGTCCTGCCAGTTGTCCATAACATTTGGCCTACTTTGGCCTTTGAGGCTGGTAGCCATCGAACTTGGGCAGCCACATTTGTAAATGCTGCAGTGAAAAAGTAGCCTTGTAAGTGTAACCTCTTACAAAAGGATCCAAAGTCGTGGCTGTAAAAAACAAAAAAATTTAACCACAAATGGAAAATAAAATCAAGCAAGTAAGTGCAATTCAGCTCTGCCTACTCTGTGCTGTATAGCTGGGTGGTCAGTCTAGTGACTTTTGGTGTCATCTTTTTTCCATCAAGCGCCATCAGGACCTTTTGCACAAATCCAAAGGTGAACTGCAGTCTTTTCGGATATTTTAGGTTAAGTGTGTATATGAGCCCAAAGACCATGGGAACAGCGGTTGCTACCGAGGGCAACTGGTTCAGGACCTCTGTTCCTTCTATGACAATTTTAATGTCTCTGGGTGGATAGAGAGGATCTTCTTTCCCAGTGATAAAGATCGCCATGGTTGTGTGCTCCAGTTCTTCAACCTCATTTTCCTGCATAAAAAAAGAGAGAAAATAAGTATGTTATAGTTTCAGAAGATCGTTTTGGTACGTATGGACATGGTCTAAGTGTTTACTGCTCAAAATTCAGTCATAATTCAGCATCAAAGATTTCTTATATAGTGTTAAAATCTCGTCTTGTGAGCTGAGTTTCTTGTCACACCCCTATTTATTAAATATGGCTAGGAAAACCTAGACTATGACCGTGTTAGTCTGTAGGTGTTAACTGTGTGAGCAAGTGAGAGAGATGCCCTTACCTGGTATTCTTTGATACGGTGCTCAACAGGTTCACTGAGGTAGATCATCAGAGATTTGAGGATGGATTCTCTTCTAATGGTGAACAGTTACTATGAATTAAAATTAAATATTTACACGCACAAAAATAAATAAACAATTCAGCCATGGATCCCACTGATACACAACTTATTCCTAGATACCTCATCTAAAACCTGCAAGGTCCTGGTGGTCTTCTCTTTCACAACTCCTCCTTTGCTCCTGATGACCTCCAACAGTATGGTGAAGTAAATGTAAATGTACTGTACTTGTATAGCGCCTTTCTAGTCGTCCGACTACTCAAAGCGCTTTCACACTACAGATCACATTTACCCATACACCCATTCATACAACTGTGGCAGGAGCTATCTGTCCATCAGTACAAATTAAACAAATCATTCACACACACTCACACACCGAAGGCGCAGCTTCGGGAGCAGTTTGGGGTTCAGTATCTTGCTCAAGGATACTTCGACGCATGGCTGGGGGAAGCCGGGATTGAACCACCGACCTTCCGATTGGTGGACGACCCGCTCTGCCACCAAGCCACAGCCGCCCATCCAAGTGCTTGTCCAACTGCACCAAGAACTTTGTCTCCAAAGGAACTGTTGTAATTCGCATGAACTCAGCATTGATCTAAAAAGTAGAGCATACAGAAAAAATTTAGAAGTTTTTAAGATTGTGAACACAAAACGGAATCCCCAAGCACAACCTTACTGAAGTATCGCCTACAGCAAAAACAACAACAGTTAGGTCTAAAAATGTTCAACTGTAAGCTATAAGACATTTGCTCGCATGGATTTAACTGTTCTTAGACAAAGTGCCATGCCTGTGAAACTCCACTACAGGCCAACAATTAAGTGAGTAAATGAATGGGTGACTAATGCTTCTGAAAACCTACCTCTTCCATCTGAAAAAGTGCAGGCCATCTCTCGAAGACGTCTTCAATGCTCAGCTTCTTATGCACAATTTCTTGTCTCCGGTATCCAAACACCTTTGCCATCTTTTCTTTTATTGCTTGTCTGTTGTTTCTTTGCTGTAGTTCTGCCAGAAGGGAAATCCTCTGTTGTTCAAGGCTTTCTGAAGTCTCACCACTTAGCACGGGTGGAAAATGGTTGACCTCAGCTCGTCTAGGTCTCTTCAAATTCTTTGCTGGGTAAGCCTCCTCTGGAGACTTGGATTTCAAAGAATTTACAGTGAGCTCTGCAGATGTTCCATGTGCCCTAAGTAGAGTCTGGTAGTTGGCCATTTTTACATTTACATTTAGTCATTTAGCAGACGCTTTTATCCAAAGCGACTTACCTTGAGCCTTTGTTTCCATCCATAGCTCTCATTGAAAGACCCTGGTTCTCTCAGGCAGGGGTGCTTCCTTGTCAGTGCCTCAGCAACATCGCTGAAGTCAGCATCTCGAGGGTATGCTTTGTATGTTTAGACTTTTTCAGCAACTTTCGTCCAGTTTGTCAGACAGCATTTTTGAGCAGGGTGTCAACCTAGATTTGCTTCTTGTGTACTCCTCATTTCCCCTCTGCAGTTGACATTCTGTGTCATAGGAGAAAAGTGGGATTGGGAACACTTTTGGCCACTGCTGTGATCTTAATGATTCTGGGGAAGAGCTGCTAAGAATTATGGTGGCATCTGTATGTGCAGATCCTGAGGAGGAATCGTCACTGTCCTGTCCACCTGAAGGGATGTTACTTATTGTGGGATCAACTGGGTACAAGACAATAGTTGTGGTATCGGGGTCTAATTGGACAACTTTTATAACTGAAAGATCCTTAATTACAGTTGTAGAGTTCAGATTCACAAATCTGTTCCCAAAATCAGTGTCCTTGTACTGCAGCCTTACGTGTTCTCCTAATCCACATGCATTCTTGACCTCTTCGATGAGCTCTTCCAGTGATTTGGGAATCCCATTGCGTAGCACAATTCTTACACTGTTGTCTTTGTTCAAGATGATCAGCAATCGAACAGTTGCAATATCTGCCTTGGTGCCCTGAGTAAGAGAGACAGAGGGAAGGCAAAAGGCATGGTAGGAGGGAATGAGTGATTCAGCTTTACTCTTTATAGCCAATGACTAAGGATACTAATTTTGATTTTTCTGATAGCCGACAAGAATAACCTCCATTAATTAAATTGTACTTGTGTTGTGTTCCACTGTAAGAACCCCTGTGCATCACTTATTTAAAAAAAATAAAAAAACAAACAAACTGATGTCCTGAGGGGACGAAAAAAACCCTGTGTGAACTAAATGATCAAGTTGTTGTTTTTTTTTTACAACTACAATTTTGAAGACATGGCTCTAGACTGAAAGCCTGATATAATAGAATTCATGATATCATGTTACAATGACTTTGAGATCACAAAATGTGGTTTAAATGTGTTACTACCAGGAAATTGAAATATTAAAGGAGGCACAAGAGTTAGGACTGTTACATGCAAAAGTCATACAACCACTCACTAAATTCTGACCTAAACATATATGTATCTTTTGAGAGTAATCAGCTGCATCCTCCCAACTGTGTAGTCAGCCAATGGATATGGATCTGTCAGTTTGTTTGGGCCAAGAAGTTCCACCTCCTTCGTAGGACACATTTTCAGTTCATAGGCTCTGTAATGTTCCCTGTACCACACACTCAGCTTTCTGACAATAAAAAGCAGCTTATCCTTGACAACAATCATCTGGATTATTTTAGTAAATTCCGGCAGCCCTGCCAATGAGCCATGTGCAAGTATCATTCCATTCCTGTAGTTAAGGCCACTATACGTTGCATGTTTAGCCAAGCAAACACAATCCAAGTCTGGGTGCCTCAGTTTAATAGCAAATGCAATGTTGTCTTTCAAAAGCTCTATGGGAAGAGTTGAAACATTTGCTACCTCCAGGGGAGATTTCAGAAAGTTGCACATGTAAAGGTGATGTGCCATGAGAAACTGATGTCTTTCTGCTAAGGACAGGAGCACATTTTTGAAGCACTTTGTATGGCGCACACCTCTTTTGAAAAAGCTGTGCTCCGCTTCGAAACGCATGGTCCATAGTGCAACTAATGTTACGGTTAAGGTAGTTTGTTTGGTTGAACCCAGAATACAAGGCAGGACACAACGTCGGCGGTAGGGGAACAAATAAGGTTTATTTGTTATTTTTCCAGAGAGGTGAGAGCGGGAACGGCTGGAAGCCAGATAGACAGGTAGGTGGAGGTAGCGTGTCCGCATAACCAGGGGATGAAGGGTGTTGGCTGGTAGGCTGAGAGTTCCTGGAGGAGTTGCAGGAGCGGGGAGGAACGAGGCAGGCAGGCAAGAGG
>WNGW01000002.1:2451455-2464122 GCA_011952105.1 Coreoperca whiteheadi | reverse complement strand
GCCCCCCCCCCCCCCCCCATGGGACAAGCTCAAAATGCTTTGGCATATTCCCAAAGAGACTGAAGACATCCACTAAGGGTCGTGATGAATAGACAAATCAAGGAGTAATGGCCAATGTCCTGTCAGCCTCGCCCTGCGGTTGTCCGACCTGGTCATTGATAATAGAAACTTGGACCTCAGCCCTGCCATGTTGTATACGTGTGTGTCGAGTCAAAACTCAGAAAGTTCCCGTCATGTTGGCGATTTCCACATTATGCAAATTAGCTAAATCCATCATGGAAGACTTTATTGGCACATGAGCTGGACTTGGGTGAGAAATTTCAAGTCAATTGGAGTCCGGCTGTGAGGGGCGTGGCCTTTCCCAAATTGCATTGGCGCCTTAATTACAGCGCCACCATGTGGCCGATTGGGCTCATATTTCTGTGGAAGCACATGCAAGTCATTTCCAGTTTCTAGCTCATTCCAGCAGCATGTCAAATACTAAACTGGCACAAACTCAGTAGGGTTCTACCGCTTTGTGGTTTGAATCCTAAATATCAAAACTAGATGAGATGACCTTCTTTAGGCTAATTAACAGCAGACCTCCTATCCTTACTGACAACCACGTAAGCTACCAACAAAAAGCCAACCCCCTGAAGGGCTTCACTGCCTGGCAGGTAGGGCTGGTGGAGGGAGGGGGGCAGCTGGGTCTCAGATTCAAAGTGTACAAGAACCCAGCTCATGTTAAGATATGTGGCTGTAGAGGTCATTGCATAGAGTTAGCCATTGTAAACACAGCGTCACACTATTAGATGGAACTGATTGTTCCATTAGAGTAACAGAGGATATATTGTGCATCCATAAATAACCATTATAGTATTACTAATCAGGCATGTTGCTCACATCTAGTTGCTCGAACATGTAGACAACCCGCTTATTACATTTGTGACAGCCATACCACACTGAGCAACGTCGACAGGTTAGCTGTGCATGAACGTATCGCGTCAGTCAAGCGGACCGTGTAAAGACAACGTGGGTACTTCGGATCAAAAGCAGACTGACTGGTGGAGAAGCCGGTCCTCTTGTGACAGCGGGTGAACTCGATGTTGAAGTAGGTGACTAGAGCGTGGATGTAGTCATTCCTCTTCACCTGCAGGCAGAACGGTGAGGTGAACGTCAGGTCGTCCGCCTTCACCGTGTAGATGTCCACCTCCTAAACAAACACCCACAAGACGGCGTCAAACCAGATGTGTACACTTTCGATTGCAGCAACATCAAACCAGTTATTCAGCCACCCACCTTGATGAGACAGGCGCTGCTGACCAGCTGCTTGGGGTCCACCACGTCAACTAGGGGTTCCTTAATCGCCACCTCCTTGATGCACGACATGTCAAAGCCATACACGTTCTCCCACCCTGACACACAGGCACAAAGACCAGTCAGGTCACTGAAAACGATGCAGTTGGGCTACAGACGGTTGTGTCCAGGTTTCCATTGCTGACAATGGCCATTTGACCCATTAGTTTGCCTCTTCGAACATGTTTGGAACAAACCCCAGCTCTACAGCAAGTTTCTCATTGCCCAGTATCACAGATGATCTACCTATGGGAAACTCTGCCACTCAGACTTCGGTTGGATCAGGTGGATACTCACAGTGGATTTTGTAGTCCTTGTACTGCCTGTCTTCGATGGCGGTGACATAAAGGGTTGCCCTGTCTGGGAAAATGAGTCCATCTGGCTTCTGTCAGAGGAAACAAAAGCAGAAAGACAAACTCAGCCTGACGGGAGTGTGCCAGACCACCCAGCCTTTAGAGCATGTGATGCACTGGGCCGCATCTCGCCGGGCCTGCATGATACGAGGACAACGTGTCCAGACCAAACTCCTGGTATGTATTCCGACCTTTACACCCCAGTCAAACAACTTCATTTGCTGCGCCATCGTCTCTGAAAGCGATGCCTGACCGACGCACGTGCAGCGTCCTCTGGATTCCGGTTCTGTAACCGCAATATTTCACTAAAGCAACAAATGTTTTCATTTTGCTGTCGCTCTTTTATACGTGACAGTTATTGCCACTAGGGATGGACGATAGATTTTACTGGTACCAATGCCACCATCTCTTCTGCTTATCGGTCCGATTCTTCGTCGATTCCTGATTACGTTTTCGGTGTGGGGAAGAAAAAGTTGTATTTGAGCGCTGCGTAACGAGCTGCCGTCAGCTGCTGCGATTCGCTGCAGTCCGTTAGCTGGCGGCTTTGTCTCAGTCAGTAGGACGTTTACAAGAATTTGCCAAATTTTAAGAAACCTGTCAAACTAAGCTAAACTACATACAGATTGCTTTCGTAACAACTCGCTATTAGCCGAGCTACCGTGCTGTGGTCATGTAAAAGACAGCGGCGGTGGATGAGAGGCGGCGGACAGAGCACATTAATATATCACTTTCAATAAAGTATTGGCTTTTCACTGGCCACGGTTTCATTGCAGGTACTTGCAGTGACAGAGCGCAGCTGTCGTGGATAAATCTCCACTGACTTCACTGTGTGGAGCTCAGCCCCGGCAGAGGGGGAGAGGCTGCAGCGCCACGATGACTACTGCAGCCTCTCAGCATCAGCCAATGCCTTCAAATCACGTCTAGGGTTTGGCCTCGGTGTTTGATGAAGTCAGTTTTCCCCCCAGCTAGGACATTGTTTGGAACTTATTTTAAATCCATACCAACGGCCACTCAAGCTAATGGTACTGTAGTATGTCCATCCAGCCACCACAGCTAGCTGAATTATTTCTGCTTAGTTCGACAGTGACAAAGTTTTAAATCATTCAAATTATTGGTCAGAACGGTATTAAATAGTATATTTTAATTTTCCAGGAAACTCATGTTTCTATGTTATTAAGGAACATTGAAGACATAATTCGACAGACTGAGATGGGAACGTAGAGCAGGAAAAATACTTCAGAACAAATACACATACATACCAGCCATTTGTCCCTGGCATAAATGACTGTATTGAGCATGGACTCATAGAAGAGGCAGTAGCCCATCCACTCTGATATGATGATGTCCACTCCCTCCACAGGCAGCTCCACCTCCTCCACCTTCCCCTTGATGATGGTCACAACTGGAGACACAAGAAGAGGTCAGGAGGTACATGACAACATTCCTTTCCTGACCCTGAATTATTTTAGTATTACGAAACCCTACATGTGTCACCACATGGCTGGCTTCTATTTACTCACCATCATCCAGCTTGTTGGCCTTGACAATTTTCACAGCATAGTCCGAGATGCTGCTGCACTCTATCTATTAAGACAAAGAACATTTGAATTCACGCTGTCTCTACTTCTGCCATTGGGCAAACCCTACCAACAAGTCAACCACACAAATGGATTTGTTCCAAAACAGACCAAAACGTACCCCTATAACCTTCTTGGCTCCAGCTTTGGCAGCAAACATGCAGAGGATGCCTGTCCCGCTGCCCACATCCAGCACCACCTTGTCCTTGAACAGATGCTTGTTGTGGAACATGGAATTGCGGTAGGTCAGAGTGCGAACCTCATCTTTCAGCATCTCCTACAGTGGCAGGAAACAAGGCCCAATAACAGCAGAAGGGTTAAGATCTGGACACAAAAAGCATCCAACTTTACACATTGTGATCATTTGACTATGAGAGCACTGCAGTTTGTTTAGCTTAAAGGAAATTACCTCGTGGATTCCAAAGTGGGCGTATGAGTCAAAGTAGTAGTCCTTTGATGTCATGTCCTCGGCTGCAGGCTTGGCTGAGCTCTCCCCCTGAGAAACCTCAACCAAAGACAAACACAATTAGAACGTGAAGCAGGCCTGGGTTTTATCAAAATACTAGTGTGTCAGATGTGAGCCATTTTACACTATAACTTAGTAGCTAACAGTGGTGCAAGCGGTACATGTATTGGTCCCGAACCGTCGGTATGCAACTTCCTCGGATCGGTACGCTCTGTGACCCAAACTATTATATTCCTTTCAAATAAGGCGATTTCTGTTGACTAGCACATCCTAGAGTGCCAGTTTGGCCGCATAACAGTTGCTGTATCAACTGTGGCATGCTAGGCGGCTCGGCCCGGTCAGTCAGGCTCGTGTAGTGTCGCCGCCGCCTCTGAGGATCCTCTGTACGGGAACCTTATAGTTTCCGCTTTGGTTACAATGGGCAGCCATGAGTGTCAAACGGTGTGCCCACGTGGCTCAACTGAAGTCGGTCTGGAAAACACTTATAAACACTAAATATGTCATTTACCACCCAAACGTGTCGATTAGTGCATCGACATGACATGATGAATGGACTGTGCTTGTATGGCTCCTTTCTACTCAACGTGCTTTTACACTACATCTCACACTCATACACTGATGGCAGGAGCTAACTGCCCGGCAGCACAGTAACTAACCACTCACACACCGAAGGCACAGCTTCGGGAGCAGTTGGGGTTCAGTATCTTGCTCAAGTGCTCACACTTCGACACGTGGCCGGGGGGCGCCGGGATCGGGGGCCACAGCCGCCCACCTCCTGAAAACAGACACGAAGGCGAGTCCTTGTCCCTGCAGCGTCCAGACTGCGCCAAAGTAATAACTAAAGCTACAGGAGTGTTTATCGCGGTGCCACCATACAGGATTTAGTGCATGAGCCCCATGACAATGTGTCTTCACGTAGCAGTTCAGTCAGTCCGTTGTGCCTGCCTGTCTAAACCAGCACAAGCTGCAGCTGTTCAGGAATCAGTCTTACGATGAGCATTGGACGTTCAAGTTATTTTTTCCTAGTATGACAGTATCTGAGTGCACTAATGGTTACAGTAAGAGTCATGGCCAATGAGCCGCTGTGGAATGTTTCCATTTTCTTTGATTACAAAAATAATTGTTTTTCCTGCTGTACCAAAATCATACTGACTTTCTCTACCGTTACAGTTCAACCTCTCAGGCTTTTTTGTTCCACACTTAAAAGTGAAATTCTGGAGTACTTAAACCTGGCCATTGTGTCGTGCCAACTCTTCACTGTCACCTGTTGTACAGATCTGAGGAAAATAGGACCTGCCCAAAGTGACCTCACGACATGCTGCGGGAGTCTCCTACACATGACTCTTATGAATCATTTCAAACACCTGTCTCCAGGCCAGACCGAAAGCAAAGAGACTAGCCCCCGGGAACTGCCATGACAGCCAGCATGGTCATCTTTTGGGAATGGGTGCTTCTCGGTTGTCTTAAGTCTCCTCGTTTCCCCTCACTGTGTCTTTTCAAGGAAGGAAGGAAAAGAAAGGAATGGAGGACACGTTCTTAGAGAAAGGAGATGTGCTTTGCTCTGAAGACTACAACGCAGCTGGAACAGCGGTCTCTCTGCAGGTGTTAACAGTGCCGTGTGCTCTGGAATTTGTATTTAAAGGACACCTAGTGCCAGCACAGCAGTGTAACATGACAAAAATGAATCATTCTCTGCAAGTTTATTAAAAACATGAATTTTGTATTTATATATTGTGTAACAATCATTCAAACAGTGTGGAAAGTTACTCCTCAGACAGACACCGAGACACTATGTATTAGACTGTCTGTAAATTCATTATGGAGTTATCCAGGTTATGGTGGGACAGGTCAAGTGGAAAAACGACTGACAATGAAAAGAATTCTTTCTGATCAATGACAAAAGTTGTGCGATGCTTCCTTTACTAATCAGGCCTCCAGTTAACACAGATCAACTAATTTTAACTAAATGGTGGATGAGAAAAAATTCAATCTGAACTCGGTAGTGATATTACACCTGAGCGTAATCGGAGTTGGTCCGATAAAAGGCTTCAGTGAAGGATCGTCTCATGTCTCAGTCCTCCAACAGAAATAAAGGAATTGATGCGTGTGGATTAGATCAATATCCGGGTCACTCGAGAAACGAGCAGACATGAAATGAGGCCAACGAGAAGCACACAGTCGTGTATACAATCAGGCACAAAGCCATGAATGCCTTTGAGGAGGGACTGGAAGTGTGCACCATTAACCCCACTTGTACAAGTCATCGCTTTGACGCCACAAAGCCATGTCAAAAAGACACTGGGCTTTTTTGGGGGGGCGGGGGGTGCAGCCAGAGGAAGGCCATGAAGGCAGCCGTCTCACCCAGTCTTTCAGAGGTAGAAACACCTTTGGATGTAGAAATGATCTCAGCCAAATTTAAAAGGTACTTAAGCCCATAAAGCTTCTGAAAAGTTAGTGCACATTCTAAAAGTGACCCCACTGACATTCATACCGGCCTCTCCTGCACACACACAAGTGGGTACCGGTCCTTTCACTAGTCAATGATTCCTGACCAGATCACTATTCCATGAGAATAGTTTTTAATGCTGCTGTAGCGCAAATACCTGTCTTGTGCTAAACGTTTCCCCGTGGTGGGGTTGCGGTGGTTTCAGCTGCCCGAGCCCGCCGACACCAGGGCCAGGCTTCCCCGCGGCACAAAGACGCGAGCACATGGTTCTCTGTGATCTCGGCCTTCCTCGAGGATTACCGGTCTGCTGCTAAACCCACACCGTGTCACCCAACGTTACCGGCTCATCGGAAGTCTCACAATTACAGCTCAGCGCCAGCCGCGATTACCGGGCCTTCCCGCTCCACGGAGATAACGTTAACAGCCGGGTAACGCTACCTACGGATGATGGGCTTTGTTAGTGCGGCGACGGTAGCATAAGCTACTACCGAGCTGGCCAACAAGGAATCACAGCGTCAGTCGGCAAATTGAGTGTTGATGGCGCTGATAAATCAAGACACCGAGGGAAAGGCTCTCCGCATGAGTCAAAGCGAGCTAGCGGCGGAACAGAGCCGGAGCAACGGGACAATGAGGCAGCATCCATACCTCAAGCAGCTAACGCGCGTTAGCTCGGAAGCTAACACGTTAGTCCCCATGCGGTCCCACAGGCTCGCCAGACGCTGCCGGCCGGCTGTCGCACTAACTAAAACAACGCGTCTGCTCACGCCAGTCGCCGGGACGACGTTGGCCATCAACTTATGAATGCGCTAAAATAACCCGGAGCGGTGGAAGGGTTTTAATCGAGTCTTGGCTTGGTACGATACGCGACGCTAAATGAATGAGCAGCAACGGCAGCTAAGCTAAAATGGATGCAGCACTATCTAGTGCGTATGTAATGACAAAAACGCAAACGTGAAGACTAACCATTTGTAACGTCTCTTCTGGAATAATGCAAATGTGCTTGTATAATTTACAAAGATAGATGAAGTAAGTGTATTGTATTTCATGTTGTAAGACCTTACCTCCATCCTCTCTGCTGGTGCCGCCATTTCGATCTCCTGCCTAGCTGCGTGAGCTTGAAAGACTCTTCCCTGGCTCCGCCCACGAGACCCAGCTTCTATTTACGATTGGCTCAGCACTTAGCCACCGCCTATATTTTAAAGCTGCGTTCATCCATTTTGGAAAAGTGGGAATATTTGGCTTCGACCTATGGAAAACAAACCCGTTGGGACAACAATGCTCCGCCCGGATTCGCTATTAAAAGAAGAATAATAATTTTCTCTTCCAGAGGTAGAGCCGGTCGTCCACTAATCGGAAGATCCCAAGTTCTGTGTGAATGAGTTGGATTCTTTGCTCTAATGAGCAGCTGGCATCAGTGCATGAATGTGTGTGAATGGGGTGAAGCGCTTTGAGTGGGCGGAATACTAGAACTGCTTCACAGGTACAGGCCATCGTGCATAGAGACAGATAACCCATCCAAAGGGACCTTCAAACGCTGCTGCATTCAGATGACCACGGACTCTCTGGTTGCCCTTTGCAGCAAGTCAATAGACAACAACACACACTTCGAACTCACTTTAATCCTAAATGCTTATGACTTCCAAAATGAAGCTAGAACTGAAATCAAACTGGTTCTACAGTGTCATTGCTGAGAAATTGAAACTGAAGGTTTGTGCAAGTAAATAAAGTTATTAATATTATTAATTAGCCATGTGCCAAAGGTTCCCCAATCACACCTTTTTAATTTTAACAAAGATATTATAATGTTTATTGTTCTTTCAACTACAGCTCCCATGAGTGTTGCATATAGTTCAAACTCACACAAACCCACATCGGGCTTATACACTGGGAGTATACAGCACAAAAGCTACGTCAGCAATAGAAACCTTATGGGCATTAGTACGTCAGATGGTAGTCTAGCAAGGCTGGTTGTTTGATTTGTGGCTTAAGTGGAACCCCAGACTCTCAGAGCAGGCTTTGGGGGGATGAATGTCCTCCTTGATCCTTCTCGGCAGTCCACTCACTACTGATCAGTGACTTTTGACGTCACCCTACTTTGTCAGGCAAAAGAGCATTTTTAGTTTTCAGTTATTTGAACATTTTTAATGAGCAGTTTTTCTAACATGACAACAACATTGAGCAAATGAAGAAAAGGTGTTTTCTGTATGGGCTCCTGTAGGCCTACGCTGTTTCCCCTCGGGGATTAATAAAGTATTTCTGATTCTGATTTACAGACCTTTCCTCTCAAAAACACATTTTATATAATATTGTAAAAAATGTCAGTTAAGCTGTCCATCAGTGCACGTGGCACCAGGACACCCTAGGTTGGAGGTCGATGATCGACTTTGTGGTTGTTTCATCTGACCTTCGGTCGTATGTCTTGGACATGTCTTGAAGAGAGCGGCGGAGCGGTCAACTGATCACCACCTGGTGGTGAGTTGGATCCAATGGCGGGAGAGGAAGCTGGAAAGACTTGGCAGACCCAAACGTACTGTGAGGGTCTGCTGGGAACGTTTGGCAGAGTCTCCGGTCAGAGAGATCTTGGAGGCTGGAGATATTGAGTCCGAGTGGACCATGTTCTCCACCTCCATTGTCAACGCGGCTGCTCAGAGCTGTGGCCGTAAGGTCTCCGGTGCCTGCCCTGGCGGCAATCCCCGAACCCGGTGGTGGACCCCGGAAGTAAGGGATGCCGTCAAGCTGAAGAAGGAGTCCTTTCGTGCCTGGTTGGCTCGGGGGACTCCGGAAGCAGCTGATAAGTACCGGAGGGCCAAGCGAGCTTCAGCCCGGGTGGTTGCGGAGGCGGATTGCGCCCTGAGTACTTCAAGTCTCTGGATGTTTTGGGGCTGTCTTGGTTGACACGCCTCTGCAACATTGCATGGTGGCTGGGGACAGTGCCTCTGGACTGGCAGACTGGGGTGGTGGTCCCTCTGTTTAAGAAGGGGGACCAGAGGGTGTGTTCCAACTACATGGGGATCCCACTCCTCAGACTCCCCGGAAAAGTCTATGCCAGGGTACTGGAGAGGAGAATTCAGCCGATAGTCGAGCCTCAGATTCAGGAGGAACAATGCTGTTTTCGTCCCAGTTGTGGAACACTGGACCATCTCTATACCCTTGCCAGGTTGCTGGAGGGTTCATGGGAGTTTACCCAACCAGTCCACATGTGTTTTGTGGATCTGGAGAAGGCATTCGACTGTGTCCCTTGCGGTGACCTGTGGGGGTGCTGTGGGAGTATGGGGTCCAGGACCCTCTGCTAAGGGCTGTCTGGTCCCTATATGACCAGGAGCAGGAGTTTGGTTTGCATTGCCGGCAGTAAGTAAGACTTGTTCCCGGTGCATGTTGGGCTCCAGCAGGGCTGCCCTTTGTCACCCGTCCTGTTCATTATTTATATGGACAGGATTTCTAGACGCAGCCGTGGGCTGGAGGGAGTAACTGGTTTGGGGACCAGAGGATTTCGTCTCTGCTTTTTGCAGATGATGCTGTCCTGTTAGGGTGGCTGTGGCTTGGTGGCAGAGCGGTCGTCCACCAATCGGAAGGTTGGCGGTTCGATCCCGGCTTCCCCCGGCCATGTGTCGAAGTATCCTTGAGCAAGATAGTGAATCCTGAACTGCTCCCGAAGCTGCACCTTCGGTGTGTGAGTGAGTGTGACTGGTTAGTTAAATTTGTACTGATGGGCAATTAGCTCCTGCCATCAGTGTATGAATGTGTGTGAATGGGGTGAATGTGATGTAGTGTAAAAGCGCTTTGAGTAGTCAGAAAGACTAGAAAGGTGCTATACAAGTACAGTCCATTTACCATTTACCTGTTGGCTTCATCAAACCAGGACCCTCAGTGTGCACTGGGGAAGTTTGCAGTCGAGTGTGAAGCGGCGGGGATGAAAATCAGCACCTCCAAGTCCGAGGCCATGGTTCTCAGCCGGAAAAGGGTGGCTTTTCCCCTTCAGGTTGGTGGAGAGCTCCTGCCTCAAGTGGAGAGGTTTAAGTATCTTGGGGTCTTGTTCACGAGTGAGGGAATGACGGAACGGGAGATCGACAGGCGGATCGGTGCATCCTCTGCAGTGATGCGGTCGATATACCAGTCCGTTGTGGTAAAGAAGGAGCTGAGCTGCAAGGAGAAGCTCTCTGTTTACCAGTCGATCTACGTCCCTACTCTCACCTATGGTCATGAGCTTTGGGTCATGACTGAAAGGACAAGATCCCGGATACAAGTGGCCGAAATGAGTTTCCTCTGCAGGGTGGCTGGGCGCTCCCTTAGAGATAGGGTGAGGAGCTCGGTCACTCGGGAGGAGCTCAGAGTAGAGCCGCTGCTCCTCCACATCGAGAGGAGTCAGCAGAGGGGGCTCGGGCATCTGTCCCGGATGGCTCCTGGACGCCTCCCTGGGGAGGTGTTCCGGGTATGTCCAACCGGGAGGAGGCCCCGGGGAAGACCTAGGACATGCTGGAGGGACTATGTCTCTCGGCTGGCCTGGGAACGCCTCGGTATTCCCGCGTTAGATCGGGAGGAAGTGTCTGGGGAGAGGGAAGTCTGGGCGTAGACAGCTGCCCCCGTGACCCGGCCCCGGATAAGAGAAAGAAGATGGATGGATGGATGTATCAAACAACAGAGTCCTAATGAACAATAGAACTACAAAACTGCAAGATTGCTACTTGATATACTACATCCCTGCATCTATGCTCGCTCATCCTTCAGGGACTGGAGGGTGGCTCGCCAGTTGGTGGTCAGACAGTGATATTTTACAGCGACCAGATGTAACAACAAACTGGTTTTTTTTGTTCACTGTTAAATAACCTCTAATAAAATGAATTACCATCAATAAAAGACAGGGTTGAAGTACTGCACATCCAGTGGAATACACATAGAGCCATAAAACAACATGAAGAAGAAGGAAAAGGTTTGCCAGCTGTCTCCCTGTCTTTCTACAAGCAGTGTCCCTACCTGGTGGCTCTACTTCCCCGTTACTCACTCGGTTGTGTTCCAGCACAGAGGAGGTGGTTTTGGAGGCCGTGAATCTGGGCCGATATCATATCAGCGCCACAGCAAGTTGGACCAATCAGCGCCGGGCTGCATTCGGCCGAAGGGAAAGGAGCGTGCGCGTGCACGGGGGCGTCGCGCGGTCACGCGGTCGCCTCTTCTGTCACGAGCCTTATCCAAGCCGCGGAGTGGAGGCAGGAGAATTAGGACGGACATCATTTCTACAGGACATCGCATTTATCACATTTAGTGCGTGGGAAAGAGAGCAGGGCTATAGTTTTATACCGCTGGTTGGCAGTTCTCAAGCCTCTACTGAGTTATTCCGGTCAGCCGGTGATGTATTCCAGTATTTGAGTGATATTGCTAGCCAGCTAGCTCGCTAGCTGTTAAGCTAGCTTTACGGTGCGTGACTCGAAGTAACTTAACGTTATAATCTCGGACGTTGCTTTCATTAACACATCCGACCGACGTCATCTTAGAGACATCCACACAGTGGGTGATTCAAACCTAAGTGAACGGTTAGTGGAAGTGCTGTGCGCGCCGCCTCTAATCCTAGCTAGATAAGGATTGAATGAAATAACGTTAGCTCGCCATAGCCAGCGGAAACGAGTCAGCTAACAGGGATAACGTTAACTTATGCTGCCGCTGGGTCATCCACCGCCATCCAGGTAATCTAGCAAATGCTCTCCGAGCGAGCCACCCACAAGCATACACCGAGTTTGGGAGGTAACAGTTAACAGTCAATCATAAAGTTGTAGACGACGACTGGAACTGCGAAGTAGCTAGCGTCAGCTAACGTTACTACTAAACGTCAAGTTGGCCATCTTCCACTCCAGTCCAGCGTGAACGGCGGACCCTGACGTAGGTTCATCTGCACGGAAAAGGCCGGAGTGAGCACAGAAACCTGCAACAATGCCGGCGGTGTCGAAGGGAGACGGAATGCGCGGATTAGCTGTCTTCATTTCGGACATTAGAAATTGTAAGTGACCTTCCTTTCATTCTTCTTGCTAATTTGTATCGCTCAGCGCCGTTAGCATCAGTTGACATTACTCGTGTTGTAGCTGCTTGTAACGCTAGAGAAATGACGTGGGGGGCACCAGAGCGAGTCTCCTGTAACGTTAGGTGTCTTTTTCGCTAGCAGCTTACTACTCAGTAATGTTCCCGTTTATGTTGCCCCTAACACGGCCGTTTTAGAGCCAGCTGTCTGACGCCTGGAGGCAGAGCACAAGGCCTTGCGTGGTTGAGACCAGAAACATCTGTACGATATTACAAATCCAGATGACTAAAGCAGTCTGGGAAGCGGAGGTTCATTTCAAGTTTTTATTAAGCCGACACCATGACAGCCCACGCCCGAAAGTAGCTGAAAGTACACCCAGTAATGCTGAGACTGTAGGACTCCACTCTGCCGTTGAGCAGGAGAATACGGGCAGGCGAATGCAGACACAAGAATAACGGCAGACGAATGCAGACAGGCGAATGCAGA
>WNGW01000002.1:2396109-2442520 GCA_011952105.1 Coreoperca whiteheadi | reverse complement strand
ATAAATTAAATATATATATATATATATATATATATATATATATATATAAATAAATTATTTTTGGTTGCAGAATAAGGCCCAGCAGTGCATAGTTTCTTGTTAGATTTGTTTCATTTTAATAGAAAATGATTGAATTTAATATCAGAGACAAGTTTTGGATATTTATTTTGGGTAAATTAATTATATTAATCAATAAACACATAATTGTTAGGTGCAGCCCTACTTAGGATTTTCTCTGAGGTATGAACAAAATGTATTAATGGTCCGCACCTGTCATACGAATCACGTACAGATACCTTTCTCCACAGTAAAAAAATACTTGTTTGACTTAAGATAAGTAGTTTAACTGTTAAAGCAGAGCGAATACCTCAACTACTGCGACTATTTCCTGATTCCGTATGGTGGATCGTCTTTTCTCAGGAAGAGGAAATGTTGAGTAAGCAGCATAATGTCGAGTCAGGATTTCTATTTCAAGTGGTTTGAAAGTTGCCTGCTGTACCACCAAAGACAGCAGAACTACCCCTCAGACAAGTTCACCCAGTGTCTACGCCTTGGAGTGCAGACACGGTCTGAGAGTAGAGGAGCTAATGTGTATTTGGGCCTTAGGATGACAACCATAAACCAGATGTACAGTGACAGTGCAGGGCTCCTGTGGAGGACTGAAAGTGCCAGAATGAAATAAATAATTACTTAAATGTGTCATTAAATGATTAATACCAAATTTATTTCAATATTTACATTTACATTTCACGATTTACATTTCATGGTCCTGTGTTGCAGAGCTTCATGAATTGTCAAACTGTCAAACTCGCCCATCAAAGTAGGTAGGCGGATCCTAATGCCTGATTGGTTACCCTGCGCATCAAGTCAAGACAAATCAATTCCAGTTAATGGATCGATGCAGAGCTACTTCCAATACACTGGGTGGCGCTCTTCGCCCCTAATGTTGGTTTAGATAACTATTAAACTAAACTTTACCGCCAAGTCGGCCCTGCTAACCCCTAACGTTGAGAACTCCAAGACAAAGTGGCTAAAAGTTGCCCTGAGCTGCTGCGAGAAGCAGCTAATTTAATAGAAGAAGCTCTGAGCAAAACCCCTCCAGCTCCGGCGTCTCAGTCGCAGCAGAACCCTGCCGCTACAGCGTCAGCTAGTAGTGGCACTTCCCGGTGAGGCTGCCAGGCAACTGTTGCTGTTATCGACGAGGACGGACAGGATCAGGAACGAGTCCATCAGAGGGACAGCTCATGTTAGATGTCTCGGAGATAAAGCCAGAGAGGCCAGATTGAGGTGGTTTGGACACGTTCAGAGGAGAGACTGTGAATATATTGGTAGAAGGATGCTGAGGTTGGAGCTGCCAGGCAGGAGGTCTAGAGGAAGACCAAAGAGGAGATTTATGGATGTAGTGAGAGAGGACATGAAGTTAATTGGTGTGAGTGAAGAGGATGCAGAGGACAGGGTTAGATGGAGGCGCATGATTCGCTGTGGCGACCCCTGAAAGGGAACAGCCCAAAGGAAAGAGACTTCAGACCAAAGCAATGGATCAGACTAGATTAGCGTTAGCCCCACCCACTGACTTTGATGGGCAAGTTTGACAGTTTGACAATTCTTGAAGCACTGCAACACAGGACCGTGAAATGTAAATCATTAAATGTAAATATTGAAATAATTGGTATTTTATGTATTTAATGAAACATTTAAGTAATTATTTAATGGTTTATTTATTTATTTCATTTTGGCACTTTTAGTCCTCCATAGGCTCCAGGGTGTGACCTGCAGTGTGCAGTAGGGATGGGTAACGGCACCCGGTAATAAGTGCATGATCACGCTGCAGCCTCTCCCTGCTCTGTCACTGTAAGTACGTGCAATGACACCTTTAATACACCTGTTCAACAAGCACCAACATGTGAGCACGCTCTGTCCGCAGTCTCTCAGCCACTGCCACTGTCTTTTAAACCAGTGGTTCCCAACCTGGGGGTCCCGACCCCCACTATGGCTCGCCAAATCTCCACAGGGGATCGCAAAGCTCTCTTGATTTTAAGAGTGTAAGACTTTTAATATATATAAAATACGTCTGTGTCATTTGCAGTGAGAAACTGGCTAATGAAAGTATGAAACCCTGCAAACTGAAGCAACACCAGACTTCTAAACACCCTGAAACGGTGGGTCAACCCAGGGAAAAAAAGGAACTTGTGGTGACAAACAGGCCCCAGAACATTATTAAGGAAGGTTTGCCAGGACTGGAACTGTTACTTTATTTGAGAGCTCTCTCCTTATTGTGCAAGCCAAAAAGCCACACAGCAGTGAAATGCTGATTAAAATGGTTGAAATAATGTGTGGACCTCAGGTGGCTAACAAATTTAAAACTGTACCACTGTTCAACAACGGGGCGAAAGACAGTGTCGACAGAATGGCAGGAAACATTGAGAATACACTAATAGAAAAAAACTCAAGACGGCCTGGTTTTCTATGCGGTTGGATGACGCTACCACTGTGGCAATGTATATGCACAGTACACTGAGGAAAATGACATTCTTATGTCTGTCAATCTAACAACCACCCCAAGAGGGGAAGATATTTTTAGTGTAGTTGACACATACTTCACAAAGCCCAGTCTTCCCTATAACAATGCAGTTGCATGCTGCACAGATAGCGCTGCCTCGATGATGGGGAAAAATAAGGGCTTCGACAGCCGTTTGAAGGAGAAGGTGCCCCACTGCTTAGTGTTTCACTGCATGATACACAGACTGTCGACATTATTAAACCGGTCAAAAAACGGATCTTTGCGCAGCTGTGCGAGGACGAAGCACACCACACACTCCTCCTTCATGCCGAGGTGCGCCGGGGCAAAGTGCTGGTGCGTTTCATTGAACTTTAAAATCTAAAAAAAAAAAAAGGGAATTCTTAACCCTCCATAATCAGAAACTATTAGAAGAAATAAGAATGGGTTTCTCATTAGGACGTCATATCTGGCGGAGATATTTAGCCTGTACGACGAGGCAAACAAGGGCATGCGGCGAGCAGAGGCCAGTGTTACGGAATGCAAGGGGACAGTTTGTGCGCAAAGTGGAATACAGACAGAATAAACTGGGGAAGGGAGACCTACAACAGATTCCTGTGCCAAAGGAACAGTCACGGGGGAAGTTCACCCACCACATGGAGCAGCTTCAGGATGAGACGAACTCCCGCATGTTAATGAACGTGTCAAAAAAGACGCATGGGTGATGGACCTGTTTCTCGCAAAAGATGATGATGCGGAGTACCTCCAAGCTGAGGATGAGCTCATGGATATCAAGTCAAATTCTCTCTTGAAGAGGTTCTGTGCACAACATGGATACAAGCAGACTGGGCGTCGTTCCAAAACTTGCTCTTAACGCAACCACCAGATTCATCTTGTCCCCTGTCAGAGACTGCTTTCAGCACTCTGCTCACCATCAAAACAAGCTTGATGTACACACTGACCTCCGTGTGGCTATCACCAAAATCACACCTGACATCCCATCACTGGCTCAAGAAATATAGGCTCAGAGCTCTCACTGAAATCCAGACTGCTTGGACTATTACACCATATGTATGATGGTTAAATAAAAAGGAAAAACCATAAGCATTGTTTTTCTAAAAATATACGGACAAATATCCACAGGAAATGATTGGTTAAGAATTGTATACAAATGGCTAGTTTTACACAAACTTCCTGCAGGTATTAAGTTCAATAATAAGGTTCATTGTACAGTTAGGTATGGTTACGTTAATGTGTGTTTACAATGGTAAATAAGGGCTCCCTTAAGAAAAAGGTTTGGAACCACTGTTTTACACAACCACAGCGCGCTAGCTCAGCTAATAGCAGATAGTTATGGAAGCTGACTGTATGCAGGCTAACTTCAGTTTTATTTATACAGCCCACTATCACAAATCACAATTTTGCCTCACAGGGCTTTACAGTCTGTTCAACATATGACACCCTCTGTCCTTAGACCCTTGACTCAACTGAGGGAAAAACTACCCAATAAACCTGAGGAAGAGCAACAGAGGACGGCCAGACATGCACTAGATGTTGTATGTACAGAATAGATTCACAACAGAAGATCAAAGGATTATTATGGCAAAATGTAGGTTGCAAAACATAAGTATAGAGGACGGATCAAGAAATCATAGTACACATAACTATGATGACAATGTAGTATATATAATTCTGATGAGAAGTGTGGGATGTAGAACATTAGGGAAGAGGGTGGATCCAGACGGACACCTGAGCAGCTCCAGGTGGAGCCCACCGAGCAGGACCCGGGCCACTCGTCCCCCCACCAAAGGCACAGCAGCACTGCCCCAGCAGGTGGCCACAGTCACAGATCCAGAGTCTGCAGCTCCGGAGGCAGAAATACCTGCTGAAAGTGACAGTAAGAGAGAAGAGAGGGACGAGAAAGCACAAAACTCCGGGAAAGAGAAGAAGTGGAGTTAGTAATAGGTGTTTCTGGGATGAGAATGCATACGGATGGAGAGGGGGAGACACGTAGGTTTCCAGGCTGGCAGTGAACATGTTAGAAGCTTAGAAGCTGTGAAGCCGGTCAGTCATGTCAGCTGCCAATGTCAGTGATTTGTGTGAGATAGCGTATCTGTGATTAGCAGAGGATTAGGGGATGTTGGTTGTACTTCCTGCTAGTTTGAGGAACAAGAGTAAGTGTATAAGCGAGAGGGGAAGTGAGAATCTAATTGAGAGCACACAGTACAGTTGGTTGTTTTGTCACTGGCTATGGCTCACAGTAGCCTGTGTACTCTTCGCTAATCAATTGCTAGCGAAGCCAGCTAACGTCTCTTAGCCTACTTACTGAGGGACGCTACAATAGAAAGGGTAAGGGCTTCGTTAACTGCTTTGGAACATAATTGTAACTACCTGACAGCTGCGACAGGTTCATCTTCTCGCTGTTTCCGTTCGTGTTAGTTTTTGTTGCAGGGTCTTTGCACACCCTTGAAATGTGTACACTTTTGCAATTCTACATTGAGGACTTTGTCAGAGTTTAATGTTACAGTTTAATCTCAGTTGTATTTGTTTTTAGGCTAGGTCTACCTTCCATCCTGTGACTATCCCAAAATGCTCATTTTTTTCCATTCCTGGGATGGCGGGACACCCTTAAATTAGAGCCCTGCAGGTAATTGACCCAGTAAAAACATTTGACTCAATAATGGTCTTTAGCTCTTTCAAAGACATGCAGTACATGAGATAGTAAGCAGGGCTGGCACTGGCAGAAGCTGCTATCTGTCACTTCACATGTTCCAAAGAGCTCAGTGATAAAGAACCACTGTCTGTCTGTCGCTGATCCACCTTATTGAGTGACTGCCAAAGAACTGTTGGCCTGCTCCCATATGGGCTGAACTATTTGAGGAGAACACCAAATTGCTCATCGTCTTCCCCCTGGCAGGTGGAAGGAGTGGGCCCCTGCTTGTCCTCTTCCCCTTCAGGTGTCGATGAAAGGTCATTATCCAGCACCTCTTCTGTCCAAGGTCGTTTGAAAACAAAACGATACAAATTTTTGACTGGAACAAATAATGGCAACATCTAGCTACAAGCATACTCGCGAGGCGTGTGACAGAGTGAAGATTCTCCACTGATCTCTGAGCAGTGACAGCCTCAAAATTGAATATCAATGAGGGATACTGAATGGCGGATCTGCTACTGAGTTTCACTACACTGCCTCATGATGTTGACATGTGGAAACGCTGTTGGACCAGGTCAGCGGGAGAGCGTAAAGTTCAAAATGTAAGCCTAAATGAAAATGGGACAGGTTGGCTTATTCTGCTCAGTCATTTTCTTGGTGGTTCCAATGGTGGGGCTAACATAATTCTTGGTGGGGCTGCAGCCCAACAAAGCCATACCCTGCCGCCGCCGCCCGTGCGTGTTGGGGATTACAGTCGTGGGTGTACAGCATGAACAGGAGGGGGCTGAGCACACCGCCCTGAGTAGAGGAGGGGTGACCGCCAATCCACTCGATCTGGGGTCTGTTTGTGAGGAAGTCCAATATCCAGTTGCAGAGTGCTAAGTTTTCCAGTCGCTTTCATGGGGGAGATTATGTTGAAGGCTGAGCGAAATCAACAAACAGCATTCTGATGTACCTTACTGTTCTAAAGTTTGGAATCACCGGTTATATTGACATTTCTCTTCTTTCCTTCAATAATTGCTATTTTAACACAGATGTAATTATTCTTCTCAGATGGATTGAACAGGTTTAAACTGTGGCTTGTCAGTCCACAGTGTGTTCAGCTGCTATTCCATGATCCCATTCCAATAGCGCTAACCCCTCGACTAACCTACTGTTTCTATTATGAAGTTATAAGAGTAGCTTTGCTAAAGCAACACGCCTGTTAATTCCAGCTTGTCATAGGTATTATCGTGCACTTGACACTGAAATAGGAACCTGTTCCTGTTGAAATCTGCACAGATTTGAATGCTAAGCCTCCTCTCGTCTTGTGTTGGGTCAGTGCGGAACCAGCTCAGCCCGCCCGGTGCAGCCAGGCCTCAGTAAGGATGAGGACACCGCAGTCTCCCCGATGTCCCGTTACTGAGTTATCCTGAGTCCTTTGTCCATTTTATTTTCCTGCGACTGGACATTAGCCTGGAGTAGGCTGGGTAGTGGCACAGCCTTAGGTCCAAGCTGGGTTAGCTTAGCTCTTAATCCCGCCTCTCTTCCAACCTCTTCCTGGGGCAATCGCACTGCTTGCCGATTGGACTGGCTGGGTGGTCGGAAGATGTCGTGGGCAGTGATCGTGTCAAGGTCCGCTGCACTTAGTTCAATCCCTGCGCTTCGTGTTCAAGAGTTGAGGAGTGTATTTCTGTCACAGGTCATTTGTGCTTCCATAGATAATATGTGCTTCGGCGATAAAGGCGGAAAAGAATACCACATTAAAACAAAAATGTACCAATTTTTAAAGGAGCTACAGACCGGTGCATCTGCACGCCTGGCGTCACCATGGAAAAATAATTTGGAACATTTCTGCCATCCATTTACTGTCTGAAGATAGATGACAAGAAGAAAAAGCTAATGCAGACTAAGCCATCTGCCCTGTAATAAATCCTCCCTTCATGAAGGTTCTAATGTTTCTGGTTTGGTTGAATCTATTTTACAGAGGCTGTAGTTTCTGCTGCCGTTGAATTGTATTGGGTTACATTAAAAGTGCTTCTAATATTTTTTTCACCCATTTACATTATTATGGGTGGACAAAATATTTGAAACAACTACCAGTATAACAAAATAATAGTCGTTGTGTAGGAATAGAGCAATAACCGAATGAAAGGCTTTTATGCTAAAGCTCTGCCTTGCCAGTTATTTCCTGTGCATTGGCTCAAATGATCAGAATCCCGTTTTAAAGAATAAACACAGTTAATCCCAGCAACATACTTCAATACTTGAGGATTCTGAAGTGTGACATTGGTAATGTTTTGGCCCCACCTACTGGTTAATGTGGAATTAGCCTTACACTTAACACAGATCCAGTCAGCATAGGTTCACGATTGGGGGGTTGACGAGGTTTATGCTGGGGCCGGGTGGGAGCACTCTACCCCATCAATGTGAGTGAGGGTAAACTTTAATGGAAACATGTCCCCGTAGAGGCCAGTACAGCTGAAAACTGCAGCTATCAAAATGAGCAGTATCAACTCTAAGAGTTGAACATTAGAATGTTGATGACGATGGGATGTATTACGGCACTGTTGTATTAGACTGCGTTAGCTTTAGCTAGGTGAACCTAATAAACTGGAGACTGATTGTGTTCAGGTTTTATCATGAACAATATGACATGGCCCACCCACTGTGAACTGTATTTGTTTTAATGGCTCCCCTGTTTTTAAATCCTATTGGTGTCCTCTCACCTCTTACTCCAGGGCTACCTTTTCATCTCAGTGCTGGTAAACAGCAACAGCGAGCTCATCCGTCTGATCAACAACGCCATCAAGAATGATCTGTCCAGCCGCAACCCCACATTCATGTGCCTGGCGCTTCACTGTATCGCGAACGTGGGAAGCCGCGAGATGGCGGAGGCCTTTGCCAGTGAGATCCCTCGGATCCTGGTTGCTGGGTGAGTGCGACTTCTGCTTTGGAGGGTTGAGAAAGTAAAATGTATAAAAATCATCCTCATTTGTCCTGCTTTTGTTTCTTATGTATTGCTGTGAGTGATGAAACCAAAGAGGATTTTCAATCATGCCATTTTACATCATGGTGAGTTCATTTAGCTGCTGGTAATGTGAATGTGGTGCACCACAGTGATACGATGGACAGTGTGAAGCAGTCAGCTGCCCTGTGTCTGCTGCGGCTCTATAAGACCTCTCCTGACTTGGTGCTGATGGGTGAGTGGACGTCACGCGTGGTTCACCTGCTCAACGACCAACACATGGTGAGAGCACAGTCCAGACCCTCAGACACCAGGAGTGTAGTTACATGAGGCAGCCTTGTTGTGCCTGCTTGTGTGTGCATCTGAAGTGTTTTTTACAGATTAAATGCTTTCTATTAGAATGAGTAGCTAACATATTTGCAATGTGAATTTTAATGTCGCAGAAGTTAGTTTCCCACCCAACACGATTCTGAATTGATGAAACCAGGTGGAAACTGGTTTCCCCTGAGCTGGGATTCATCTGAGAGGGTTAATTCTCTTGCGTGTGTCTGGGGTTTAGGGTGTGGTGACGGCCGCGATCTCTCTCATCACCTGTCTGAGCCAGAAGAATCCAGATGAGTTCAAGACCTGTGTTTCCCTGGCTGTTTCCCGACTCAGCAGGGTGAGTGTGGGTGGGTGCGTCAGTGTGTGAACAGAACTTTAAATTAGTCTTGTGGAAAGACTGCAGAAGTGTTCATCTATGCCTTCCCTTCAGAGTCTGCACCGACTGCTCTGGGCTAGTAAGTCGTTTGTTCTCATAGCCTCACAAAACCGATTTTCTGAGGTGTTTACATTGTCTCACCGTACTCTGGCAGCAGGCAAAGAACACCCTTTGAAACAATGAATTTTAAAGTGTGCAGAACATTTGAAACCTGACTCGACTCGCACGGCTCTGATAGTGGATACTGCTCATTTCTGGGCTTCCTGTGGACTGCACCTGCCAGCTGCACTTTGCTGAGACTGTTGAGCAGCAAAAGTCTTTCACAGGTTCAGGTTTGTCTTACCATAATCAGTCCTAAAAAGAAGTGTGCTGGTTCTCCAGATTGTGTCGTCGGCCTCCACTGACCTTCAGGATTACACCTACTACTTTGTCCCGGCACCGTGGCTCTCCTGCAAGCTGCTGCGCCTGCTGCAGTGCTACCCTCCCCCAGAAGATGGGGCTGTCAAGGGCCGTCTGGTAGAGTGTCTGGAGACCATCCTCAATAAGGCCCAGGAGCCACCCAAGTCCAAGAAGGTGCAGCACTCCAATGCCAAGAATGCCATCTTGTTTGAGGCAATCTCACTTATCATCCACTATGACAGGTGAGCATTCTGAGCGATGACTCAGCAGCACAACAAGACAGACACACAGTCAAGCAGCTGACAAACCGTGAAAGTGTTTAATCCAGCAGCTCAGCAGTGCAACATCTTTAGGGTATCTGCTGGAACGTGAAATGACTGAAGGTATGAAGATATTGAGAAGATTATAATGGGCTACATGTCGGCCTTTTCTCAGAATAAAAAATGAGTTAAGTTAGTCCTTTTACAGTTTCATCAAGACCAATCCTGTCTTTCTGGTTGGTTATAGTGGGTTTAACCCAAGTGTATGTTCACAGTTAGATTATTGGAGATCATTGCAGGATAGCATTAATTCAGTATGACAAACGTGATGGACATCATGTTCCTTATTGACTCATTGTCTAGATCTTTCCATTGCAGTATTTAAATGACTTTTTGTTTTTGTGGTTAATGAATTTGTATGAAATCAAATTTCCTGCTGATATGCTTTTTCACAACGCGGTGACACTTGAGTGTTTTGCCAGGTTACCGGTGAAGTAAGTTTGGCTTTGTGTTCCGCAGTGAGCCAAACCTGCTGGTGCGAGCCTGTAACCAGCTGGGCCAGTTCCTGCAGCACAGAGAGACTAACCTGCGCTACCTGGCTCTGGAGAGCATGTGTACTCTGGCCAGCTCGGAGTTTTCCCACGAAGCCGTCAAGACACACATAGAGACCGTCATCAACGCCCTCAAGGTGGAGCCTCACAGTTTGAACTAAAGACAGGCACGCGGCAGGCTTCAGGCCTGAGCAGTGTTTTGGTTAAATGATGAAGTGTGACAGACAATCCTGCCAAGCTCCATAAAGCCTGGACATTTGCACGTCACAGCAACACACCGTAGCTTTAAACAGGATACAGGACAGTGAACACTTGTGTGTAAGTCTGCCTCTGCCTCTGTCACAGCTATTCTTTGTCTCTGCAGACTGAGAGGGATGTGAGTGTTCGTCAGAGGGCAGCTGATCTGCTGTATGCCATGTGTGATCGCAGCAACGCCAAGCAGATCGTAGCCGAGATGCTCAGCTACCTTGAGACAGCAGACTATTCCATCAGAGAGGAGATGGTGGGTGTGAGAGCGAGACCATGCTATATTCTTTCTGTCTGCACTATGTGCCACTATATTTGTCATAAGTGTCATCTGGTGAAGATGGGCTGTTTCCACCAGCTGAATATTGCATTCATCACCATTAAAAAAACTATCCAGCGGTCTTTAGAAAATGTATTAATACTGACAAACCCAACAATTGACCTAACCTATGTCCAAAATAGATCAAACAGCTTTATTGAGCTGTCATTTGTGGGTCCTTCCTCATTCAGGTGCTGAAAGTGGCCATACTTGCAGAGAAGTATGCCGTGGATTACTCCTGGTACGTGGACACTATTCTCAACCTCATCCGCATTGCTGGCGACTACGTCAGTGAAGAGGTGTGGTATCGTGTCATTCAGATTGTCATCAACCGAGACGATGTGCAGGGCTACGCGGCCAAGACGGTCTTTGAGGTACCGCTACGTGAGATCTTAAACTGTAGCTGTTGAGGGCAGCAGTAGATTAAGACCTGGATCAAGAGTAATATGATGGTTAACGAAGCACAATACATTTCTAGTACAGACTAAAATGTCTGTAGCGTATGTCTGTAGAAAGTCTGCTCCGATTCATTATCTTGTTGACTTCTTCTTTGATCAGGTAGCTCCTTATTTAAATCCAAATGTTGCCAGTTTTGAACTGTATTTTATCCAGACAAAGTTCTTTTATGGCTGCGTGTGTGTACAGAACTTTGGCTTTTTTGTTAAATGAAGGAAAACATCTTTATATTTCACACAGCAAGGTGTAGAAAGTATCAAACAAGGCACAGCTCTGCTTACTGAGAGTGTCTTTTGGAAATGTTTCAACCTACATTAAAGGAAAATTCTAAGATGGATTTTTTTTTTTTTTTTTTTTTTTTTTACACACTGGGTCCTATTTTTCTAGTTTTGGGCATCATTCTCATTGTTTACGGTAACGTTTAACTCATACAGTGACTCAGCAAAACAGCGCAAGAGACAACCATATCAATGACGCCAGGTTTCAAACAAGAGCGCCGGTTAACCATTATATCTAAACCATTTGTGTTTTTAAAGGACATGTAAAATGTTATTACACAAGCAGATCTTCCAGAGCTTATTCCTAGGTTAAACCTTAACCTGATGTTTTACAACGAATTGGATAATTATGACAGTGTGTTCACTGTGGCTTTTAATAGTTGAATTGAGTTACAATGGGCATTTGTTTAAAATATGTGTGTTGTGTCTTGACCTATTGGACACAGTAGTAAAGCAGGTTTGAAATTATAGCCAAAAGCTAGAAAATATTAAGTAGTTTGGGGGGGGAAAGAATGTATTTTCTGTTTTACCTTTACATTTTACCTTCTATTCTAGAGAAAGTCGTTAATGGGGCACTCCAGAAGGTGGTAGGATTTTACTGTTATGCTTGAGAAAGCTTCAGCTGTATTATTATCATTTTTAACCTCAGGCATTCATTGCATTTCTTAGGAAAAAAGCAGTGAATCAATGTGTCTTTAGCGCTGTAGCAGTTAGAAAGCAGTAGGTTGAATCATTGTCTCCTCCAGGCCTTGCAGGCCCCTGCCTGCCACGAGAACATGGTGAAGGTTGGAGGCTACATTCTGGGAGAGTTTGGGAACCTCATTGCTGGTGACCCGCGCTCCAGGTATGTGGTTTTTTGGCTGCCGAGGCACTAAGCTGACAGTTGAAATGATTAATAGTAAATTTGCCGTCCTGTCGTCCAGCCCCCTGGTCCAGTTCAACCTTCTCCACTCCAAGTTCCATCTGTGCTCCGTGCCGACCCGCGCCCTGCTGCTGTCAGCCTACATCAAGTTTATCAACCTGTTCCCAGAGACCAAGGCCACCATCCAAGAGGTGCTGCGCTGCGACAGCCAGATCCGCAACTCCGACGTGGAGCTGCAGCAGCGTGCTGTCGAGTATCTGAAGCTTTCTTCCATCGCCAGCACCGATGTCCTGGTTAGTTCTAAGGACCTTGTTAGACCAAACCCAGCTCAGCTTAGCTCCAGTAATGAATGATAAAGTAACGTTTGCAAGGAGCAATGGAGTACATTACTACAGCTTTGTTACACTGTCTCCAAAGATGTGTATTTTTATTCAGATGTGGGCAGCTCTTTCACCGTGAGCATCCTCTCTGTGCCCTCAGGCCACTGTCCTGGAGGAGATGCCTCCCTTCCCAGAGAGGGAGTCGTCAATCCTGGCTAAGCTGAAGAAGAAGAAGGGGCCCGGTGCTGTGTCCGTGACAGAGCTGGAAGACAGCAAAAGGGAGGGCGGGGAGTTGAACGGAGGAGGCGACCGGGGGCCAGACACAGCAGCCATGGCTGCCTCCAACGCGGTAAGCAGACTCTCTGTTGGACTTATTGAAAAATAAACAGAACTGCTGGGTTACTTTCAGCTGCCTTTATGCATACCAGCAGCTGCTACATTTCCTGCAAGTTTCCTTTGTCTTCCAGTCCACCCCGTCACCATCAGCAGATCTCCTCGGGATTCGTTCTGCTGCTCCCGTTGGTGCTGCCCCGACCACCGCTGGCAGCCTATTGGTGGATGTGTTCTCTGAGGCAGGGCCTGCGGCACCTTCTGCTGCTGTGAATGATGACGGCTTCCTAAGGTGAAAGGTCATCTCTTGATAAGCAGATGTAGAGTCCACCGTAAGCTAAAGTCCAGTATGAGTGGCTGCAACAAAGCCGCTGATAATGTTGTCTGCCAGAGCAAAGAGATGGTCTGCTTGAGGCAGCTTTACTGTAGAAATGAAATGACAAGAGGAATGTAATGTAAACTGTATATTTTGGGGATAAGTACATCCATAAAAGCACCACCAGCTGTATGACTTTATTGAGCAGCTGAACACAATTTCTACTGAGGAAGACCCGATCCAGATACGAGTCTTTAATGTTGGATATCTGCCGATACGGAGTCCGATCCGATCCTTATGTTTACCTACGTTTGGATTCTGACACATTGAAATAACAATTGTAGCCTACTTAATCTGACAAACCTTTTTCACAAGCTACTTGATCCAAATACTGGAGGTCCTGGCTCAGAAGCTTAATCTATTGATATCATATGAAGGGAAGATGACCGAGGAGAATGGAACTGCTCGAACAAGAAAGAAGCAGGAGAGAGAACAGATTTGTTACAGATGGCGTTTCCATTAAAATATGCCTGGATCGGCCCTGATACCTATCCTTAGGGACATCTCTACTTTCTACTGTGCTGCTGCTTTCACTCAGTGCGTTTAGCTGCACTTAAGTAACCAGGTTACTCAGAGAAACGCGTTTACATGCGCTGTTCAGTGGTGGAAACCGACTTATTTAGACTTCTGTAGGCTACTCTGCGTTAACTTCCCTTTAAGTCGGACTTTGGATGGAATCATTTTAAATACAAGGGCACACTGCTGCGTGCCATGATCTCTGTTACCATCCCTGTCTGCAGTCTTTTGTCATGCACATGCATACTTGTAAAAAGACTATTAGAAACCCAGTTACCCGTATACATGGCAGAGAAATCTGGGTTTCTCGCTTACACGCTGTTTAAGACATCAGCTTAGTGGAGAAAGCCGACTGAAACCCGGTGACCTAAGTGCATGTGAACACACTGACTGTTCAGTCGCTCTCATACTGGACTTGGCAAAACTGGTCTTGGACCTTAGTAGGGAAGCACCCTGAATTAGTCGTGTACTGTTGTTTCCGTTCTTAAACTGTTAGTGGAAATAGTTGTTGTGTTTGTGGTGACTACTGTGCAGCTGCTTGTATCGTGTCCGTGCTGGTTGTCGCTCTGTTGGCTCTGTCTGTCTTTGCTCTATCTTTGTCTAATGTGGACCTGTCAACCTGGAGACAGTCGCAGTCAGATACGGTATGCTAAATATCTGATAACTGTTCAAAAACCCCAATCCGCCCATCAGGGCTCCTACCTGAATCTGCCCCGCGCCCCCCCTCGTCTCTGAGCTGTTGAGACACTGCTGGCTCGAGGCAAAGATCAGTATTTAGGTTACTGTTCGATGTGACAAGTTGCTAATCAGAGGTACGTTGTAGTAGTCCGCATAATGTGTTTAAGGTGACAGCCTGTGAGCACATGAACGTGCCGTCAACACCACCCTCAGTAGGAAATGTTAACGCAGTCACAGGTTGTCCTGAGAGACGTGTAACAAAGTGGCATGCATGCAGTAGCGTGTTACTGTATGAAAGTACAGCTTTCTACCAATTCCAGTTAAGTCTGTTACTCCAGCATGGAAGGTGCTGGGCGTGCTTGCTGTCTTTCCCTCCCAGAGCTGGATGGTAGGGTCGATATCAGTGCTGTGTCTGCATTGGCACAAGACTGGGATGGGAATGTTAGCTTCACCCAGAGACTGGAGTGGGCTGGAGGCCATTAGCCTCCCTGAAAGAGGAAAGATATGTTTTTCCGTTACTCCAAAATTGTCTGTGTCCGTATTGTGTCTTCTTAGCTGGGTAGCTAGCGACTGGTTCATCTGGGAATCAATTGGGTTTTGTTCATAGTTGGGAGAGTGTGTGAGACTGACGGCTCCACTGTGAGGAAGTGGTCAGGTTTTATTAAAATAATTAGGTCACGGTGGCCACTCTTGAATTCTCTATGCAGGAAGGTAACCGGGAGTTAGGATTCCCACCCCGGCCTCAGATTTGGCCTTGCCTTTGTGTAAAAGAAAAGAATTGGGTTTTAAGCCTGCTTAGGAGATAACAGAGTGTCTGTCAGTGCTGTGAGCAGAGGAAGCAGTAGTAGACGCCCCTCTGTCATATGGTATCGTTCAGCCTCGTGTGTTGGTCCGGCACATGCGGTCCAGCTCCACGGCAGTTTGAAGGGGCGACCATGAGAGCAGGAGGAGGTGCTGTAGACTTCTCTTCATGGTTGGCAGGTCTGCTACACTTGTCTGTTCTTTTTATCTTGCTGTGTATGTGACTGTCTTTCGTCTTTTTCTCTCCTTCCCTTCTCTCCATTTCCCTGTGTGTGTGTGTGTGTGCGTGTGTGTGTGTGTGTGTGTGTGTGTGTGTGTGTGGATTCGAATGTGTGTCTGTCTCCTGTCCTCTACCGTGATTGGACATTGACAGAGATCTGGAACAGCCCACCGAGACCTCTGATTCCCTATTGGTGGAGGGTTCTGGTGACTCGGAGTAAGGGCCCAGTAGTAACCTACAGAATTAGCTAGACAAATACAAATACTGTTTTTCTAGGACAGCTTTTTCATCTTTCACTGAACATGTCGTTGGTAATATAGACTACACTGAGTGGGCAGCTTGATGCACATGAAGATGCTCCTTCTTGATACTTGATGAATAGGAGGAGCAGGATTACACAGTATAGCGTTCCCCATTTTCCCAGTGTAGGTCAAAATGGGCCCCATGCCTTTTCCTGGCAAGAAAATATGCCAAACGTGCACACAATGTACATGTTTGCAGCGCAGTGGGGGGGTGGGAGCGCACAGTTTACCACACGACAGCCGCTTTCTGTCAATCTAACGTTGTAAAGTAGCCTGAAATACTGAGTTCATCAGTGGCACCAGCTGAAGAGAAGGCTTCTTGTGCTTCCTGTATTAAGCAGCTGAATGTCACTAACAATGACAATGTAACTTATGTTTCCAAATTGGTGTGAGCAATAGAAATGGCCAACTGGACTAAAGAGCCGCAATGTGGTTTGTTTCTCTGAGGAATAGATTTGAATTGTCACATCACGGCGAGTGTTGACCAGTGAGGCGGCTCTTTTTTTACTCTAAAACAACGCACGTTTGCATGAAATGGAGACACACAGTACTGCACAGGTATGACCAAATGACCCGAAAACCTTCACAAGTAGGAGAATGCACTCAGGCGCTCCCACAAGAGGACTTATTCTTACTCTGACTTAAAAAGGTTCCATCCAAATGTAGCATAAATTGAACTGAATTAGCAGGAAAATGGCAAAAGGAAATGGAAAGCAATGCACATTTCCCCTCTTCTGCTTGTTATGTTCACATTAGGAGACGAGCTTGTTGACATTAGCAGCATAAGCAGGTGGCGCTAATTCTCCACTCGCTGCCATCAAACCAGTGCAGAAGAAGAAGAGGACACAACGAGATGATGTCATTAAAAGAGCTCCAGTGGAAGATGGAATGATAGAAAACATGACCTGTTGTGTCATGTATTAATTAGAGGAAGGTTACAGCCTCCTCCGTCGATCCACACCAATCTGATGTTTTAGTCACATGGTTTGTGTCTGGTCTGCATTGTGCTTTTAGCTTTTAGCAATCAACCAACGTTTCCGCTTCAGCCAAGCGTCGAAGCTGGTTCTTCCTTTAATGGATGGAAACGCACTTACTGACTAGTAACTATGCTTCTGATAGGCCATTACACACGCTGTAATTGGGCATCTACATAAGTGCATGGTAACCAGCCAACAAATGAAATACCAAGCTGTCAACTTCTAACGCAAAACAAAATCTCAGCTGTTGTAAAGTGGGGCAAATGCTGTACACACACAAACACACAAATGTTCATGGCATCAAGCTTCACGTGTAGACTAGGTATGTGCTTCTAAACTTGTGAACAGTGTCTGAAGTAGAGTGAATCGTTTTCTGTTGTTTTGGCTCTGTACTCTAGCACATCGGAGTTCAAATGAACCAGCGCCTTTAAGGATGTTAGAATCCCTGCTGCTTCTAAACTGTATGAATTGTGGTCCATTTTGAATGTTGTTGCCCTAACTTTTGAACATCGCAGTAGGACAATGACGTGTCCACTCAGTCTGGATATAAACACCTTGACAAATCAAGGCTGCACTTTTCCCTCATGTCTACTGTTTCATTTCTTATTCAGTGTGCGTGAGCTTAGAACCAAAACAACAGCAACAACTGTCCAGGTACACACTGGCTGCCCTGGATTAATAGTTGTTACACAGTGGAACTACCCAGCAGATACCTTTCATTGTGTAATGATATCATTTTTGTACAAACTGCTTTACTAACCTCTGCATTTTATCCTTTTATCCTCCTTTCGTCTTCTCTCATGCTTCTCTTAACCAATCTTAATCAACACTGTTGCTGTGCCCTGTGTTGAATGGATGGCTTTTTCATCCCCCATTTCTGCTCTATCCATTCGTCCCTCCTCTGTCCTGTGGGCTGTCCTGTGGTCTCTCAGCTCTGCTCCTCCCTCTGAGGATCCTGCTCCTCCTCTGTCTGAGGCAGACGAACTTCTCAACAAGTAAGCTCTTTCCCTGTTTGGAAGCTTTGTCATGTGTTTGCCTAGCTGCATCTCTGCGTGATTGCTATAGGAAGGGTTTGACTTCTAGTCAAGGTAAGAAAGATAAGCCATTGCGTCAACTGTGTTTCGGTGGAGTGCATCCTTCGGACCAACATAGTGACCTGGGCGATGATCCAGTACTGCTTGCTGATGGGTTTAAAAGAAGAACCCCACCAGTGCATTAGAGACACTGCAAAAACCACCACCTTCCCTCATCAGTTAACCATGCTGTTTTCTAAGTTGGACTCAAGACTAAAACAACAAAATATTCTCCTATATACTCAGTTAAAGTGATTCATTACACCTGCTAAGTTCTGTTGCATTGTTCTTCCCCTCAATTGATAGGTCTGTCTCTCCTGTCTACTTGTCTGAATTGTACACCTCTTTCAGACTCTTGGTACAGCTGAACCAGGCTGTGACATCACAGTTACTATTGTCCCTAATCTAAGGGGCGGCTGTGCCTCGGTGGCAGAGCGGTCGTCCTCCAATCGGAAGGTTGGCGGCTCGATTCCGGCTTCCCCCAGCCACGTGTCGAAGTATCCTTGAGCAAGATACTGAGTTGCACCCGAAGCTGCTAGTTTAATTTGTACTGATGGGCAGTTAGCTCCTGCCATCAGTGTGTGAATGGGGTGAATGTGATATGTAGGGTAAAAGCGCTTTGAGGAGTCTGAAAGACGGTCCATTTACCATTTAATCCATCAGGCTTTAAAACCCAACTGTCCTCGATCGGACTTTCAAATCAAACTCTTCATAGTAAACAGTGACCTTCTGGCATTTTTGCTGATAACGTCTGATAACATTAACAATGTTCAGTCAACGAATTGCTAAAGTAATGTGTTGTTTCTCTCATCTGGAGTCTATAGCAACTCTTACGCAACCTCGCCGTCCTGCTTAAAACGTACAAACACGGGATAGGGGGGCATTGTTGTTCCGCCGTTAAGCTGGCAGCAGAGGTAGTAACGGAGCCGAATCGATGTCGGTGTAAAATGGGGGAGATGGCAGGACAGCACACACTGGACACCGGCGCTGTTGTTATTGGTCATCCCTATTTAGCTCCCAGAACACCGGCATGCTATCTAAAATCACACAGCATTACGCCGGCCTTGTTTGTTCAGTGTAAAACAGCAAAGCGGCGTAATGGGTCTTCTTTATGGCCATATTGCAGGATCTCTGATGGGGTCTAGACATGAAAATATACTGCATACAATGAGTGATAGGTTAGCGATACGAATAGCAACATGGTACAGCCATTGGTACAGTACTGTCAGCCGACTGGTGCCTGACAGATCACAGCACCCATAGTAATAAGATGACGGGTTCACTGGCTCAACAGAGCAGCATGTAGGTCGCTGCTTGTGTAACTCGGACCTCCCGCTGTGTGGAGTGGCTGCAAGTACCAATTGTTGCCAACTTTTTGCTAGACGTGGCTCATCCTTCATCCCCAAGTTAAATGTTCAACAGTAACCAGCGACAGTTTGGCTGCTTTCTCAGGACAATGAACAAAATGTCTGTGTTGACTCCAAAATGTCTTCTAATTCAATTTGTGCTGCTGGACTGGGGCCACTTACCTTTTTATGCTTAATTGTTGATAACACTGTGGAAGAAGTGAGTTCTGAATACAAGTCATTTCATAAAAGACTCCCCTACATTTACTCCACTCACTCCAGAAACCACCAAAGACCGGTTCAGACAAGAACACTATTTAGCCTGTACTGGTGAAAGATTGGCATCAAATGTTCCGTTGGTTCTCTGGATGTCATAGAACAGTGATGTCAGTGATGTTTCAGTGTTGACTGACCCTTTATATGCCTTCATCCTGCAGGTTTGTGTGCAAGAACAACGGGGTTCTGTTTGAGAATCAGCTGCTACAGATTGGCATCAAGTCAGAGTATCGTCAGAATCTGGGTGAGTTGTCTTCACAGGCTTGGCCTGGTTTTAGTTTTGCTTTTTGTTTATGGATAAACAAATTAAATGTGGTCTAGCGTGGTTTTGTTACTTGGTCTTGTGAGTTTTAATGGACAAATGGCTGTGCTCGGGGAAGATTGATTGACTAGTCTTGGCTGAAGTATCTCCACCACCTGTTGATTGTCAGCTGATTCATACCTGCCGCCTCATGTATGTCCTGCATCACATTTAACCGGGTTTCCCTGGCCTCGCAACCACATAAAAAGCAGCACGCTGGCTACTGAATGGAGCTCGGCCATTGATAAGTGGGGGCCTGGTTTGTTGCCAAGTGGGTGTGACCTGGTGTGTTGACCAGGCCTGTACTCAATAAACCACAAGTCCTGTTCATAAACAGAAAGACCTTTTAACAACTCTGTGTGTGTGTGTCTCAGGGAGAATGTACTTATTCTACGGTAACAAGACGTCCGTGCAGTTTGCCAGCTTCACAACCACAGTCAGCTGTCCTGGGGAGCTGCAGTCTCATATCCTTTCTGTGCAGTATGGTTCGAAACCACCAAAGCTTCAAATGGGATAACCTGGACACCACGTGGTATTCAGCCATTTCAAAGCAATCTCTCTGGGATCAAAGTAGAGCCGGCCGGCCCCACTCAGCTGATTAGACCTCATTTTGTGTGTGTGTGTATATATATATATATAGATAGTACCAGTCCAATGTTTGGACACTTTCTCATTCCAGTAAATGGGGAAAGGGTGTTCCAACCATTGACTGGTACTCATACTCATCAACTTAATTATCCCACACAGGGACTTTTGTTTGGTCCATGTGCTCCAGGAATCAAACAGCATAAAATCCACAGCAAAAACAATAGAACACCCAATAAGACCACAACATAATTGTTATAAAGCACATTTAAACACACAGAGACAGAATAAAACAAAGTCAAATAAAAGTCAATCCAAGTCAGTAAAATCAAAATACAACTTTACTGATACAAGGGTATATATTTTATGTGTGTGTGTGTATATATGTATATATACATTATATATCTTGGTATTGGTGTACATGTCAGCCTGTAAATGACAGGAAACTGAAACAGTGTTACCTCTATATGTCGTCCACCAGAGAGTAGTGTTAAGGTTGTTCTTCAACTGTAAAATTTTCTGCGCACTACATTTCTTGGTTTAAAAAAAAAAGTAAATGTAGAAAGCTCAACTTGAACAACTTGTCCTTGTTTAACTGTGGAAGTTAGAGAAACGTTGTTAGAAAAACCTTCTAATTTAAGCATTGTGGACCATGGTGCCATCCATGAGTGGACAGTATCTGTGAGGCCATTCTTGAAGTCCTATTAAGAGCCACTGCGGTATTGCGACTGGAGAAAAACAAGTTTAACCAATGAAAGTCTTGCTTAACTGAAACTTGAGACTTTGGCTTAGATGTCCTGGAACTGACTTGTGATGTCAGATGACGTGCAAATCATCAGTGGCACAAAGCACTAGAAGGAACATGCCGTGTATCTTACATAACTGTTTTACCCTACCAGGGGATACAAAATGGATGACTGACTATTGTAACTCTGTGTAATCAACTATGTTAACTCATAATGCTGCCTCACTTAAAACCTGAGGCTACACCGACTCTGCAAGGCAGTGCTCACAGTTGGAGGGGTTTGGAAGTCAGTCTGTGTGCTGTCTTGATGGTCCTTGACAATGGGCCACAGCTCAACGTTCAGACCAAACCAGTGGAACCACTGGTAGAGGGTGGAGCCCAGATCCAGCAGGTCCTCAACATCGAGTGCCTGACTGACTTCTCTGATGCCCCGCTGCTCAACATCAAGTTCAGGTAAGCTCGTACAACCGACCTGAGCCCTAGTGCTGAGCGCTGGCGGAGACTCGGACTCAATACATTTCCTTCACTGAATAGATTCTCCAATAGTAGTTTCATCCCTTTTCCAAAGCTTTAATTGGAGGAATATAAACCTGTTTTTCCACAAACCACATTCTGCAAAGAACACGAACAAAGAGGAAATAAAAACAATAAATGTAATAAGATCAAATAAAAGCGAATCAAAACAGTTAAAACAGTTTTGAAAGAAACAAATCAAACATTTCCAAAGGCGTTCACAAAAAGAAAGATTTTAGAGAGGCTAGAGACTTGGTAGTGAGTTCCATAGTGCGGGGGCTCTGATGGCGCGATCCCTCTTTGTCACTAACCGTGATGTGGGAGGAACCAGCAGGGCCCTATCTGCAGATCTCAGGGGTCGAGAGGGCACGTACCAAGTCAAGAAGTCAGATATGTAGTGAGGAGCAAGATCATTTAAAAGTGAGCAATACAATTTTAAAATCAATTAGAAATCTAACAGGCAGCCAGTGTGGGGAGGCAAGCACAGGGGGGCTGTGATCGAGCCTCTTTGTCCCTGTAATGAGTCGGGCAGCAGCGCTTTGTTCTAGTTGGAGACAGTGGAGGAGCCCTGGCTGAGACCCCGAGTAAAGTGCATTATAGCAATCAAGTCAAAAGTAAATAAAAGCATGTATAACCTTTTGTAAATCAGCAATTGACAAAAATGACCTAATTGTATAGATTATCTTTGGCTGGAAGAAACATGACCGAAACAACACTTTTAACTTGAGGTTAGCATCAAATATAACCCCAAGATTCCTTTCCGTCTGACTGGCAATTTTAGTAGCAAGTGAGCTGGCGTAATGTGGGTGACCGAACAGAATGACCTCAGACTTAGAAGGTTCTGGGACATCCAGGATTTGATATCGGAGAGGCACGTTGTGAGGTCAGCAAGGCTGCTAGGATCTGTGGGTTTCAATGGCATGTATAGTTGAGTGTCATCAGCATAAAAATGTTAATTTACCTCATGGTTTTAAATAACCTGGCCCAGGGGCAGCATATATATAGAGAACAGCAGGGAGCCAAGAATCGAGCCTTGGGGGACACCACAACTCAAACAGACTGTCGAGGACGTACAGTTACCCAAAGTGACCAAAAATGTTCCGTTAACATGTTCAAAAATGTTCTAGTAAACCGAGAGCGGAGCCCTTGATTCCTACCCCAGTCTCTAAGCGATGTAGCAGTATACCGTGATCGACAGTATCAAAGGCGGCACTTAAATCTAAAAGAACTCAAATTGAGCGGTCACCTCTGTCTGCTGTCAGTAATAGGTCATAAGTAACCTTAAGAAGTGTTGTCTCGGTACAGTGAAGTGCTCTAAAATCAGACTGGTAATACTTAAAAACACTGTTATTGCTCATAAAAGATACTATTTGAGATGCGATTACTTTCTCCAGAACCTTAGATAAAAAGGACCATTTAAAGATTGGTCTATAATACTTACGAACACGGGGTCTAAATTCAGTTTCTTTAACAGTGGGTGCAAAATGGCATGCTTAAATCATTCTGGAAAAGAACCAGAATTCAGCAAACTGTTAAAAATCTTCAAAATATCAGAGCTAACTGTAGGAAATACCTCTTTAGGCAGCTTAGTGGGGATGATATCTAAGGCTCAAGAGGGGGAATTCATATGGGAGACTGTACTCTGTAACAGTTGAAAATGGGTGAGGGAGGCAAAGTTGACATGGGGAATGGAGAGAAAACCTTTTGATAGAAGTTCAGAAAAGTAAGCCGGTCTGCCATCCTTGACTGCTTTCTGGTAGACTGACATTTGATTTTTGAGGGTGTTATGTGTCATTTCGGACTTGTTGATCTTCCATTGACGTTCAGGTTTTCTACACCGTCTTTTAAGGGCTCAAGTGTGATGGTTCAGCCAGGGGATTTTATTAGGTTTTTGTCCAAATGGGGCTACAGACAGAACCATGTAGACCTGCCGTGTGTCTGTGTGTGTGGTTGTGTTCAGATATGGTGGAGCTCTGCAGAACCTGACCCTCAAGCTGCCTGTCACCATCAACAAGTTCTTCCAGCCAACTGAGATGTCCTCACACGACTTCTTCCAGCGCTGGAAACAGCTTAGCCAGTAAGTGTGTGTGTTGGTGTGTGTTACGTGTCCTGTCAGTGCATTTAGGTTCCCTAGTAAAGCTGAAGTCTCCTGTATGAACTCTCCTCAGGCCTCAGCAAGAAGCACAGAAGATATTCAAAGCCAACCACAGCATGGACACCGAAGTTCTAAAGGCCAAGGTATGTCCACGTTAACACCTCATTCTTCTGTGTGGCGTCTTCTGCAACCTTTTATCATCTCATCAAGCACATCTGTCTGTAATAAAGGCTGCGTACTGCTAAATGTACAGTACGTTCACTTACAACCAGGGATTTGTTGGCATTGGACAATGTTACATGTTCATATCTTTGTTTACCAGCTAGCCAAGGAGAAAAGATGTTGAATGATCCAAGCCATGTTGATCATGCTGCCTTTTCATTTACAGTGACCAGTAAGCTGCACTCTCATATTGTGGTAGATGCTTTGGTTTAATTGGTTTTGAAAGGGTAGAAAAATCCCTGTTTAAAACCTTGGGTCCGAACAACTGTTGCCTCTTGTAACAATCCCGTTTCTGTGTGCGCAGTACATACAATGTACCCGAATGATTGTGGTGTGAAGACCCCTATCGAAACCAAGATTCCGCTCGTACTTTTTCAGTAATGTCAGTAATCCTGTTATGGTCTCCTTCCTTCTTTGTGATCCGCCTGTGGTGATGTGCTTGTGTGTAGCTACTGGGACTAGGATCGGCCCTGCTGGACAACGTCGATCCGAACCCAGAGAACTACGTGTGTGCTGGAGTGATCCAGACCAAGAGCCAGCAGGTTGGCTGTCTGCTAAGACTGGAGCCAAACGCCCAGGCACAGGTACAAGCTCCCTGAAAGCTCAGTGTTTGGAAAAGGTCCATCGTCACTAAATAGTGGAGATGATGAGTACGTCTGACAGCCTCGTGCAGCACATACACTAAATATACGATTAGTCCTGTGGTGTCCATGTACTTACAGCTCTAGATTAAAAATGGAATGCAGGTGAATGTAAAACTACTAAAGTGGGGGCAGTTCATTAGATATGGATGTTGTGGGTTCAGCACTGTTTTTCTACCTGCTCCAATTGTGAGTTGTACATGTAGACCGGTTTTGGTGCCTTCACACAGACCTGAACAAAAAGATCCATTTCTCAGTTTGGTCAGAGGGGTCACAGGTCCACTGAGATCTGACCCAGGACCAGAATAAGGCCAGGTCCAAATTATATTCGGACTCATCGGGTTTAGGGTCCTGGAGCATTGTTGCTGGTCTTGTTTCCAAACGTGTGGACCTCCTGTGCAGGACCAGCAGCCCTGTATCCATGTGTTGTCTTCAGCAGCGAGCTACGTATGTGTTTCCACGTCAGGCCCACAGGAAGGCCCTTTACTTCGACAGCTTTCCTGTTTGTGCTTACTCTACACATGGATGTGTTTCATTTCCAATCAGCAGGACAATGTGCTTTAGGCTTTTGCTGTCAGACCCTGGAGTGAATAATGCCTGTGTGTGTGCAGATGTACCGTCTGACTCTGCGCTGCAGCAAGGACTCCGTGTCCAGGCGTCTCTGCGAGCTGCTGGCCCAGCAGTTCTAGAGTCCAGACCTGTACTGTGACCAGTGCTCCCACCACCCCCACCAGCGACCTCTCCCTCGAGCCCTCCTGCCACATCTCTCCTCCTCCCTCCAACCAAGAATCTTTGAGTAAAAAAAGGTGTAACCTACATAAGGGAAAAAGCAGCCCCTGCTAGCAGCAGCGGCGATATTATTGTCATTATTCTTGTCCCAGATTCTGATTCCAGTTCATCTTCTACCTGTTTATTAACATGATGCTCTTGTTTTTGTTGGTGTTTACCTGTGTAGCTGGTGTGTGTGGGTGTGTGTGTGTGTGTCCCATGGTTGTATTGGGGTCCCGTTCTGCCCCATTCTGACTGCTCTGTAGTACTGATGCTGTGTGAGAGAGAGAGAGAGACATTTCATTTGAATTGGCAAAACAGTCCTCGAGGTGGTCAAATGGGTGAAGCTGTTCATCACACACATGCACTCATCCCCTCCCCACACACACACACACACACACACATACTAGTATAAGGCCTCCATGACTCGTCGTGGTTTTGGTGGGACCCACTAATGAAGTGAGATCTGAGGGTCCAGCATTCTGATCTTTGCCTCGTCTGCCCACTCATTTCCATCAAGCATTCCCAGTGGAAATGCACTTAAGGCGTTGGGATCCTCGTTGAGACCCTCCAGCATGAGCCCCCTAACGATGGAGCCCTTCATTTCAGTGAACTAGTACATGTTTGTTACACATGTGTATGATAGTATGTGCCAGTGTATTTCTTTGTTTCTCAGACATTCCCATCATGCTGGCTTAGAGCGCCTGGGATTCTGTAACCCAAGCCGCCGGCGTAGAATGGACACCATGTAGGCGACGGGCACAGGGACGACACCTGCAGTGTCTTTTGGACCTGTTTGAGTCCGTCTCGTCCACTGCCCAGGAGAAAGTTCATAGGGCTTGGCATTGCAGGAGCTTAGGGAGGCGTCTGTGAGCTGCTCGTTATTGGGGGGGGGGGGGTTATCAGATGTACACTTGGCAAGCAACTAGTCTTTTCTCTTGAAAAACTGGAGCTTTGAAAAGGCTGCTGATAAAATGTCAATGTGACCTTTGTGTGGCTTGTTCCCCCAAGTTCTGCAGTGCGTCACAGAGAGGTGAGCTTTGGGCTTTAAGCGTTTCCCAGCAGCATGCTTTAGTTGGACAAGAGAAGACGTCAGTGACGAGGACTAACTGTCCGTCTGTCTGGTTAAGGTCCCCGGCGCACAGCTGCCGCCCTGAGCTTTTCAAGGGGAAACCCTGGGCCTGGGGGTGAGACGGACCCAAACGGAGATGACTACATCACGAGGACGCTGGTGCTGCCTTGGGTTGCTGCACCAGTGTCTATATGGAGTCCTGTTGATTTGCGCAGCCTTAGCCGTGATCAGAATAGGTGCACCATCAGCATCTAAAGGATAGAACAGTCAGGCAGTGACTCTCTGAACAGATGCTGCTGCTGCAGTAGCAGCTAAATCCAGCACCAACATAGGTAGGAGCCAGTTCCACCCCAGGCTGGGCTGAGAGATCGCTCCACATTCATATTCGTGCTTCTCCAGCCAAGCATTTATCAAAGAGCTCAGCGCCAACACATCTGATGTGCACACTACCACTACAGTAACTGTTCGGAGATGTTTGGATCCATGCTTCCCCAGCTTTCTAACGCTTCCCGAGCGTCCTCTCATGCACAAGCACTGATGTGGGAGAGGACAGGATGTAAGACACCCAGATGTCCCTTACAACTGCAGGGGACTCGGTATATGTGTGCGAATGTGAGTGTGGCTGTAAGCAGGTAAAAAAGAAAAGAGAAAAAAAAGCCTAAAGACATTTCTAATACATGGTCACATTACATTCTGTGGCTGCACGGCCATCACAGGCCATGGAACTTTGTAGTGGAAAATGTAGTCATTTTGTCATTCTGTGACTGTGTGTGTGTGTGAGTTTGTGTGTGTGTCTATGCAGTATCCACTAGCTAATGCAGCCTCATGTATCGGTGTTCAGAACCTGTCCAATACCTGTGTTAGAATTAAGATTTACTCTAATGAAAAAATGTGAAAGTAAAACTATGCCATATATCCGACATGACGCCTCCTGTCTTGTGTCAGCGCGATCCGTGACGACAGCACACGTACAGTCGGTGGTCGATTTAAAGAAACACTTCCTAAACGGCTCTCACAATCTGCCAGAGAGCAAGTTTTCGAAACCCACGACAAGTGTGAAAGCACGCTTGCTCTGCCTTTTTGTTTTCCTGCCAGTTGAGCAGTAGCTGAGCTCCCGGCTGTAGCTCAGCGGACCACCAGACAACGCTGTAGGAGCACTACCATGCCGCCAGAATAGAGCGGTACATCGAAGGCTAGGTGCCCTGCGCCACATCCAATCTACATGTTCTGCCATGCAGAGTACAGCAGGGAGGGCTTCAGAAGCTGGCTCGGTTATGCGGCCCCATGGTGAGCGGGTGTCCGTTATCGCCGGCTGCTTGGGCTCCTTTTATAAACTCCTAGAATCAGTGCTTTAAAGACTGATCCTTTTTCAGATGTGTTGCTCAGCAGGAGGTGAACCGTGACGGACTAATGATGGCCTCGATGGGCTCCTTGTTTGGGCCCTGATGCCCTCTGGGCTTGCGGTCTGTAGGGCCGCTGCCGGGGCTGCTTCCCCATCGGTCGAGCTTCCATGGGGTTTGCTGTGAAGGTTCACATGGACACGAGGAGAAAGACATGAGCAGCATCAACAGCTGGATAGAAATGACCAGCAGATTCATCCTGCACAACGTCAGGAGGACACGTCTGTTCCTCACCCGGGAGCTGGTGCAGGTCCTGGTCGTAGGCTAGCCTAGATACCACAACTCTCTCCAGGCCGCTGCGCCTGCATGGGCCGTCCGACCTCTGCAGCTCTCCCAGAATGCAGCAGCTCGGGTGGTTGGAGAGCACACTACGCTGCTCCGCAGTACCCTGCACCCGCTGGCTGCAATCCCATTCAAGACCCTGACAAGTCGCATCCTACAGCCGGACAGTCAATGCCTAAACAACCTTTTTTAAAGGTTTAGTTTGTGTTTAGCAATCCAAAAAGGTTACAAAAACACAAATCAAGTGAATAAGGAAACAAGAAGAGGGGTAGACACGTTTAAAAGGTTCTGATGGCATTAGTCCTCTCATTTCATGCCTGAAATGGTAATATTTGACATTTCTGGGTGTGGAACTTAAATAACATGAGGAGGTTTAAAAGGAAGAAAAAAAACTTCTGTCCAGTTCATTTTTCCCACAATAAAGAATAACATCTCTTTTCTGTACCCAGTTCCCAATTAATGTTCTCAGAGGGAGTTTTCCAGCGGTGTTTCCTACAGAGGTGGCAGGGCAATGTATATGTCTGAAATATCGGTTCTCCTTTATGTTGATGCCATTTAACCAAATGTCTGTTCGTTAGCAACAGGCTGAAGAAGCCCGCACGTTCTGCATCAAATACGTTCTAACCAGAGGATTCAGTGCATGTAAGCGAGGGACCGTTCTCATTACCCAATGTGATACCATCAAAATAATGTGTTGGACCCATTTGAATGTTGACTTATTCTTACTTAATATATTTATTATTCCATATTAAATGCTTGTGGGGAGAGACTTTGTGTTTCATAAATAGGAAGCCAACAGAAGAGAGCCTGCCTGTGAAAACTGGATAATTGAAGAGGGAGTTTATTCACGGCCAGTCGGCCCGCCGCAAACTGTCTGCATCGTTGCCATGGCAACCTACAAGCGTTCAGCTGGTGATGCAGGAAATCTGTAATATTACCCCACGAACAAATGTTCCACGGCAGAGTGATGCAGGCACTCTGGATGATGCTGTTATGTTGGTCCTGATCCGCTGCACGTGCGTTCACACTAATGCAGCTAATAGATTATTGATTAGTCTATTGGCATTTAGCACAGAGGATATTCACTTCCTCTGAGCGTCTAATACGGCTGCGGGTGGTTTTACATTGGAGTTCATTGAAAGCCAGTCTTTGTGGGTCTGTATGAGACGCAGAGGGCCACTCAGCCCGGCCCGTCCACCACTCTGCCCCTGCCTGGCGGCCTGCTGCTCCCTCAGTACCGCTCGCCCAAATCACCACAATGGGGGCACGGAAGGAAAAAAGCAAGTTCAATGGTCTTCTCTGTATGAGGTCACAGTAGATAATTGATCAGCTCCTGCTGTACAGGACAGGACAGGACATTAATCCTCACGGTGAATGCGCCCTACTCCCCTGCCTTTGGCAGTAAATGGCCTGTACCTGTACAGCTCCTTTCTAGTCGTCCGACTACTCAAAGCGCTTTCACACTACAGATCGCATTGACCCAGACACACACATTCATACACTGATGGCCATCAGGACAAATTAAACTACTCACTCACACGCCACAAGGCGCAGCTTCAGGAGCAGTTCAGGGTTCAGTATCGTGCTCAAGGATGCTTCGACACGTGGCCGGGGGAAGCCGGGATCGGACCGCCGACCTTCCGATTGGTGGACGACCCGCTCTGCCACCGAGCCACAGCCGCCCTAACTCCTCAAGTCAAACTGCTGGAAATAGGAGTCATAACCTGACATTGAAAAAGATCAAATGGCTTGCTGAGGCGGAAGTAGTTTTTTGCAGGGGTTAGGGTTAACGGAGGCTATGTGCAGGGCCTGCAGACACTGCAGCTCTGTGAAATCAGAGCAGCGGCGCCTCTCGGCGCTTCTCGGCGCTGTCGCCTCACTCGGAGGCTGACAGCCTGCAGCGCCGCTGCTGAGGAGCGCGCGCTGTGCGTCTGCGCGCCTGGACGTCCGGCAAGGTGCCGATTGGCTGATGGTGACATCATCCAGTCAAGATCTATTGTTGGAAAGAGGATGAGCTCATCGTTTCGAAGCCAGTTTGAGACCGCAGAGCGAGGACAGAGGACGGGTGTGCAGAGCTTCGCCTGAGCCGCTCTGGACTTCTGCTAAAGAAGAGGACGTGAGCAGGGACCCTTACAGTGAGTAATATCCAACAGGCTGCAGAGGAGGAAGGACGATGTGCTCAGGTTAGGAACAGCAGCTCCTACCACGCTGGAGCTCCAGCTGTGACACGCTGTGTTGTGCTGCAGGTATGGTTTGGTCCCGGGAGACAGAGGCGGAGCGGCCCCCGCTGTCCGTCATCCTGCCGCGGCTCTACCTTGGAGCGGAGCGCGACGTGACGCAGGTAGGACCGGGTCTCTGCAGATCCTTTACACACTTCAGCTACGGCCAGATACTCGTTTCAGTTCAAAGTCCAGCATTGATACATACGTTTGAGGTTATCAAAGTGTTCTGGTTATTTCTGATGCATCCATGTCTCAGCACCATGTTACTGTTGGATTGGCTGAGGTGGAGCTCAGTCTCACTCCTTCACAAGCAGTCTGCAGCTTACTCCACATTTTAGGCACTGACCACATGTTTTGTATGGAGAATCTGAAAATGAGGGGGAGCAGGCCCAGTAGGCCTTTTGCCTCCGGAGTGGACGTAGCAGGCACGTTCCACCACTGCACAGAACTGTCAGAGCTTACTGAAGGTAGTCTGAACAGAGCTCGCCCACAGCAAAGATCCGAAGTAAGGCGAGACGAGCAACCGTCCAAAGCAGGCGCTTCCTTTTTCATGCTGAGTGGCCTCTGGTGTGTGTGTGTGTGTGTGTGTAGGACCGGCTGGCCTCTCTGGGGATCTCCTATGTGCTGAGTGTGAGCCGCTGCAGCCCGCAGCCCTCCTTCCTGCCCCGCTCCAGATATCTTCGCATCCCCATAGACGACTCCCTGCGGGACGACCTGCTGCCCTGGATCCCCCAGGCTCTGCATTTCATAGGTCAGCAGAAACCGCCTCGGTCTAACCGCCCGTAGGAATGTAGGAACGGTCAGATTGATGATTTGAACTGCTGCTTGTCTCTCGCTGTACACTCTGACTAAGTGTCGCTGCGTGGTGTGTGTGCAGATGCCGCCATGTTCTCCGGGGCCTCGGTGCTGGTTCACTGTGCAGCAGGGATCTCCCGCTCCCCAGCTCTGGCTGTCGCCTACGTCATGTACCGCCTGGGAATGGACCTGGACCACGCCTACAGGTGTGCAGCGACTCGTCATGTCTTCATGTCTGCCAGGGCGAAGAGCAGGGTCACATTTGTGCACCACGTTTAGTCACATTAAACTGAACACCCACATATAGCAGACAAGGAGACCCCGTGTTCCCCCTCAGAGAAGGAACGGAGATGGGTCATGCTGCAGCTTCACCAAATTCAAATCAGAGGCGAAATGAATCTGCGCCCATGTTGAGCTCCGAGGTCAGCCTCGACGGGCTTTGACATGGGCGAGGCGCGGGGCGCCGGTTGGAACCCGCGGAGCCTGTCGGTCTCACTGACTGCCTCGAGTCCGGGGGCGTTTCATTGGTCGTACCCGTCGTTCCATTAGTCCGACAAACTGAAGGGAACCTGGTGAGATGGACCCTCGGGGGACTCAGGGAGCGTGTGTATGTACCCCACGTGCATGGTCAGGTGGCAGTAATGTCCATAAACCTCCTGTTACCTTTTAGCAGAAGCTTTTACTGAGAAATTCTCTCCGACAGCTTGATATGCGAGTGACAAATGGCAGTTCATGTGTGCTTTCTTTACTCCCAACATCATCTGTAGAGGCATGGAAACACTGCTGCGTAGTCCCATATCCTATGATCATGATGCAGACAATCAGAAAGGGATGCAGCTGATCCCAGAGCTGCCACGTGCTGCAGTTAGCAGCAGAGGTTGAAGTGAGTCTGCAGGGGTTTCTGATGCTTTGGAAAAAGCAGTTCAGCGCTGAGCCCACCGCTGGAGGCCGAACCCTGCTAGTCTGGGCTGAACCTGTACAAGGGGAGCTGGTTCCATTTAACCATTTCCAATGTGCCTGTTGAAAATGCTCAAAGTAAATCTTTTAGATCGAGGTAACGAAATGGAAACCGATCCCCATCAGGCCTATGTAATTAATAATAATATAATGTACTGAAGTTGTAAAAAACCTGACACCCGTCAGTGCCCCATCCGTTGTGTGCACGCCCTGCTTGTTACTGCCCGATGTGTACCACGCACGACTGAACCGTTTATACTTTGAAATAATGTCTCATGAAGTCAAGAAGTGCTAAGCAGTCCGCTCAGTGGGGACAATGAGAGCTTCTTCATCGTATGATGAAGCAGGACACACGCTAGCTGCTCACTCTTTACTGGCTTCCATGACCGGGAACCTGCCCGGTACAGTGGCGTAGGAAGGGTCCCGTCTCTTCATGTGGGTCATGTCAGTTTTTGTACTAATTAAGAAAAGGTTCTGCTACTGTCTGACATCAGTGTAGAATACCAACCAGAGCCGTGTGAGATCTGACCCGCTTCCTGTCTGTCCCCTAATCAGGTTTGTGAAAGAGCGCCGGCCCTCCATTTCCCCGAACTTCAACTTCCTGGGTCAGCTGCAGCACTTCCAGGGCACTCTGGGCCAGAAGGCCCCTGGTGGCAGCCTCGTCATCCCGCCCCCCGTCCCTGACCGAGTGAAGCCCGCACACACCGCTCAGAACAGGAGTGTCAGCAGCCGCTCGGCAGAGGTCAAGCAGGCGCGCAGAGAGGATTCCTACCTCACCGACGAAACCCAGCAGCGACACTCGCTTTCAGATGGAAGTGGAAAGCTGTCAGGGAAACTTCGGACTCTTCATTTAAATCTCAGCCAAAACCAGACGCCGGTCCAGACGCCATGTGAGGTTCCAGCTCCGAGCCCCTGTGAGCCAGTCAAACCAGCAGCAAAGCCCACACAACTGCAACTCCCAGCAGGCTCTGCTTCTCTATTAGAGAAACGCAAAAGCCTCACCCTCTCTCTAGCCCCTTTGAGAATCTGCCCCCCATCCCCAGCAAGCAGCAGCAGCCGGCGAGCGAGGGGCACCGCCGCGTCCCAAACTCTCTGCAATAAGGAGACGGGAGAAAGGCCCCGGGCACAGAGTCCCACAGGGGACCCCCACAGGGAGCAGAGCCCCTCCCCCCGGCCGTGCAGCCGAGCCGAGGCGAAGGAGCAGGGCCTGCTGTCGCCCTTCAGCTTCACCCTCAACAGGCTGCTGGGCTGGGGGGAGAGGGTGCTGCTGGGGGGGCTGTTTGTCCACCCCGTGAGGGTGGGACAGCCCGCGCTGCCGTACAGGTGCTGAGGGGCCGCTCGCCGTGTGCGCATGCTTGCCAAAAGGAACCAGACCACACGCGCGATGTACAGCCACACAGGAGGTGTGAACGGACGCTGCTCTTCTACTTATTTATTGCAGAGCTGAATAAAAGAAGTGCACTCGACAGTGAACCTCCACATACGCATCCTGTCTGCTACATATTGACACTGGGCGTCTTTTCTTGTCGTCTGTAAGATGGGGTTATTTTGGAAGACTTTGGAAGTGTATTTACTGCTGATTAAAGGTGACATTTCTGCCCCGTCTCAGTGCCTTTTTCCTAGAGCAGGGCTTCTCTCATCGCTCTCACGTTGTCCTCCGTAAAACAATATGATGGGTGTCTCGGCTTAATCATGACCAGCGTATGATCATTTATTTCTCCCGATAGTTGCTTTGCAAACGTTTTGCCAGCACACACGTGTGATGGGAGGGAAGGCCGATGTAATGAAGGGGCTGAAGCGTCGCGATGCAGACACCAGAGCGGCTCCCCTGTGCAGAAGACGCTGTTGCCTTGTGGAGACCGTGAAGGTGGCTGCAGTCTCCTTCAGGTGGCAACATCCCGAACATTAGTGGAGTTCACTATTAATAATCCAGGCCGGATTACCGAGTAGGCAAAGTGAGCGACTGCATGACCCCCAGGGGCCCCAGCAGCTGGCAGTGTGAGTGGCTAGAGGATGTTTTAGTTAATCAGCCCACCATTTCTGTTAGGCTGTAATGCAAGCCATTGATCTTTAGTACACAGCACTGCACATGAGCTTCGTACTTTGTAGTACTTGCCACCCACTGTAGATTATGAAAACGTGCTTCAGTTGGGGCCCCATGTTGTGTTATTGCAGGGCCAGCTGTGGCTTCCACTGCTGGGGAGGAACAGGAAGTGCTAACATCCATAAAGGGATTGCTCAATGGCAGCTGAACACATTCAGTCCAATGCAGGCGTCACATGTGGCCCTTTGGCAGGAGCTTCTGCGAAGCCGCCACTGCATCCTACGTCCGTGCCGAGCCGTGAGAGGAGGCTGCTGTCAGCCTGCAGCAGCTGCAGGTGAGGCCTGGCCGGCCCGCCACGGCTCACAGACCCAGGTGAGCTATGTGTTGCCCCAGGAGGCACATTTCCAAGCGCAGTGGCTGCTGCTGAAGAGGCCTCGCGGCTTCCGTTCCGCGTGTGTTCGCAACCTTCCTGCAAACGGGTGTGCAGGCCTAAACTAATCTCATGAGTGCAACAGGTCGGCCCTCGAGCTGCTGACATCCTGTGCCAGCCACAAGCCCCAGACGATAGGACGGATACTCCGAATGACCAAATAAGGTCGGTGACGCACGCCGGTGGAACGCGTTCTGGTCAGGGTCTATCTCCGCCCGAGAGCTGCGCGGCTCTCGACAGGAAAGAGAAAAGAGGAAGCAGTTCCGCCCTCAGAAGCTGCCTGAAGGCCGAGGACAGCAGCGAGCCCGCGACCAAAGCTAACGCGAAGCACGGCGCCCTTCTGCGGGCGGACGCACGCACGGCGGGCCTCCGGCGGGACTGTGGCTCTCAGGCGCGGCTCGCCGCGGAACATGAGCTGCTTGTGAAGAAGCTCCAGGCTGCGGTGCCAACGCGGATTCACTCGACTACTTCACCTCGGACTTGGGCGGCTTTGCTTTGGCTTTTGGTGCCGCAGACTCGGGCCCGGGAGGCTTCTGGATCCGGACAAACCCCAGTGCGAAACCAGTATGAGCGGAGAAGAGGAAAGATTCAAGCTGGTGGTGGTGGGAGGAGGAGGGGTGGGGAAGAGCGCCCTGACCATCCAGTTCATCCAGGTAGGCCCACTGGCCCCCCACAGCCTGTTGCATGCGCTATTTACCGGCCTCTAGACGGCTAAAGCGACCCCCCCTCTGGCCCGGGAGGCCTCGCTAGCGTGTCCCCGGCTTCTCACTCTGTTCCTGGGTCTTTAGGAGTAAGTTACCTCACATGTGAAGACGTTTTTAATGAGAGAGTTTCTGGCGAAAAAGCCAAAGCCAAGCGCGAGGAGGGTTTGTCACAACCTGGCAACCCACATAGCTGCTCACGCTCCTGGCCCATTGCCACTGGACCGAAAGCTCCAGACCCTTTCTAGGACTAGTGTGTAGCTGATTCAGGGTCCCCCTCGTCCTCTGCAGTTCCGCCTTGACATTGTGCAGGTCAAGGTGCAGTAGGTGTTCCATCACCGTGAGCGCCATGTCTGCTCTCATTAAGCCTTCTGACACAGGGAGCCTGCAGGCCTGATGTTCACCGTGATGGAGGGCCGAGCTGCGCCTGGGACGGTCCCAGCCTCTGGGCAGCACAGGTCCAGGTCCAGGTTCACCTGTCGGCGCTCACGCAGTCTTCCTGCGTGTCGGCCGGCTGCATTGCCTCAACACAGTTCGCACACAGCAACAGGACACTGCTCCTTTTTCCAGCTACAAGCGAGACGAGTCGCAGCCTCTCAGGGGCCACTAGGGTGCAAGCTGCTAGGTGCTTTGTAGTACAGGTAACACATGCCCAAACACTGGTTTCAGCAGCAGTCTGAGGAGGGGGGGGCGCTGTACTGTTGCACTGTAACACATGACCCTGTGGCCGTATTTGAGGTCTTCAGGCAGTAGCTGAGACTGCACATGCGGGCCCTTCCCGGCCATGGCCCCTGTGTGTGCAGCAGCAGCGTGGCGTGGGCTTTGCCCTGCTAACCAGCCGACCGTGACCATGGCACTGTTTGGTTTCCTACATTCTGCTAGCTCCTCTTTACCTAACGCTGCTGCTGGCCACATGTGGTCCCCCCCCAGGCAGCCACGGTTAGGCTCCATAGACCGTGGCAGCAGCTGAGCTGCAGCGCCGGCTGTACATGTACATGTACCCCCACTGGTTGCAGAAACGCAGCTCGATCGCACTGGACCAGTGTTCCCATTCGTAGCAGTCCGGAGTGGCTGTACAGCCAGTAGCAACCAGCCGAGCCGGGTATTGGCTGGGACAGCCCGAAGAGATGTGGTCTCCTGTTGTGGCTTGTTATTAACACTGAGTGTGTCCCACAGTCCTACTTTGTGTCGGACTACGACCCCACCATCGAAGACTCCTACACCAAGATCTGTACCGTGGATGGAAAGGAGACCCGGCTGGACAGTAAGGCTCCGTCACACTGGACACGACGTCATGCTTCGCACTGTTTGTCAGGCTTTGTTGGAAGGCAGAGGGCGTGTTGCGCTGTGATGTGAGATGACACAGGCGGGGTGTTTGCTCTCTGGATGTTTCTTTCCCTTGTTAGGACTTGCACAGCTCTTGGCCAGCGTTGCTGCATGGGGCCACACTGCTGCTTCGGCACCCAGTGCTGTGTGAATCATCAGCTGTTTGCACAGCTCTGCTCTCTGTCTGCTTCCTCACACCGCTGTAGAGGCCTCTCTGCTTGCTTCTCTCAACCTCGCCCGTCACAAACATTGCTGAAGACCAAAGGATTCCGTTCGGTGAAGCGTACGCTCGTCGGGTGAACGCAGGCGGGAGGAGATGATCGGGTTTGGTTGTTGGGAGCACGCAGCGATGGGTTCACATGCTAGCGTGGGTGGCGTAAAGGGTGGGACCAGCACAAGTGCTCCGTGTAGGCACCGGCTCGGCCGGACTCAGCAGGTCACACGGGCGTCCTCAGGCCTCGCGCAGCGTTAAAGCCCTGGAGAGGCTCGTTAAACAGCGCTTGCTGCTTTCAGTGGATTTCCAAAACCCTCAAAGACGAAAATAAAAGCTTTCTAACTTGTTTCCCAAGTTGAGCCTCTGTCTCCTGATCCAGTGAAAAGACCATGTGGACGCTTTGCCGTCGGTGTTTCTTTCCATAATTGATTCTTTTCACGTACAATGAAGTACCGTCCTCCGACAGAGTCTGCACTGTGCGGCGGACAGAACGTGTTTTTATCCCTCCTGGAAATCCACCCAGAGCAGCACCAAGTGTTGTTAAACTGCCTCCCGGGGTTTGAGATGCGTCTTCCAGAAAAGACAAACTGCAGCTAGTCCTGCACGTAGGCCATCGTCGAACCGTGTCCATGTTCCTGCACAAAGACTAGCAACCAGCTCGGCTCGCACTATTCCTGAGTTTCTGCCTCAACGCCGCCGTCTGTCCCGCGTGATTATTGCTGACGCCATAGCTGAACTGTGTGTGACGCCGTCTGTGTGTGTGTGTGTGTCAGTCTTGGATACAGCAGGCCAGGAGGAGTTTGGGGCGATGAGGGAGCAGTACATGCGCTCCGGAGAAGGCTTCTTACTGGTGTTTGCGCTCAACGACCGGAGCAGGTAATGGAAAGTGTGTGAGTGTGTGGGGGCGGGGGGGGCAGACAGGGAGTCGGGGGGAACCGTCGCTGGTGGCGAGAGTGGCGTGAGGACCAGCTGTTCCTTAGACAGACCCAACATCATGAGTGCATGTCTTTACAACAAGACACACGCCTCCAACAAGATGTCCGTGAGAGCGTCCTGGAAGTGCTGCTGCAGAGACCGCAGAGGTGTCCGCCCCCGCTCACTGCTGCTTTTGAAGTTCTCATGTGGTTTGCAGCGGAGCTGAACCTCAGCCAGTGGACTCGGGCTGCATTAACAGGGTCTGTGTGTTTGTCAGATGAAGACCACCATCCCCAGACAGGAGTAACTGAAGGAGACCCGATTAATCTGTCTAGCTGTCGGGACGATGTGATTGGTCCGTGTTGTGTCCTTCTCCTGCTCGTGGATACTGCGGCTGCTAATTCACTCTGTCCTCCCGACAGCTACCATGAGGTCCAGAAATTCCACACCCAGATCCTGCGGGTGAAGGACCGAGACGACTTCCCCATGGTGCTGGTGGCAAACAAGGCTGACCTGGACCAGCAGAGAGTGGTAAGACACAGCCTCACGCCTCCTTCGTCCTCCGTTGCTCCAGGCTCCTGGAAGAGGGGAAGGAGCGCCTGAAGCTGTGGGTTCACACTGACCTCCGGGATCTCCTGTGAAGGAGGAGCCGCAGTGAGCAGCAGGGCTGCAGCCCAGCAACAGGTCACACTGAAAACACACGATGCACAGAAATGTGAACCGCTGCTTATTGTTTCACGAGAGGGAGAATGTGTGTCTACACCAGTGTGCCTGCTACTGCAGAAACCTGTACAGGGAAGGAAGGTTGTAGCGGAGGCTTTGGCGTGTGGTCGGGCCCGTCTCCTCACAGCACAGCAGAGTGCAGCCAGAGCGCAGCTGCACAGCTTCTTTCTGGAGGCTGGGTCTGGACACGGTTTGCTTTGTGTGCAGATCTCCAGGGAGGATGCTCAGGCCTTCGCCCGAGAGAACAGGATCCACTACATGGAGTCTTCGGCCAAGAATCGCTACAACGTGGACGAGGCCTTCTTGGAGCTGGTGCAGATCATCAGGTACAGGCCTCATTTGTTTTACTTAATAGCACAGGTTTAGTCTAAATCCAGGTCCCTGCTGGGCCTGCTTTCTAGTTGGAGAGTGTTTTGCTCCACTGCACACGTTGGGATCCTTTACTTTCTGCCACATTTTCTGCTCCGCCTTTTGGTTTCTAGCGTAAGAGTCCAGTTCGCTTCAGTTTTATTTCTCCAGCACCACTTCTCTTTCTCTTTGGCCTTGTCCTGTGGAGCAGACGTAGACAGGGTTTTACAACTCTGAGAAGTCATCAGAGCGGCAGCTGGTTTATCTGTCGTCACGGTGATACCGGAAACAGCATAAATACAGCGCTCGCGCCCCCCCCCACTGCGCCGCAGGCCGGGCCCCGTTCAGATAGTCATATTAATACATTTCATTTGCAGGCGCCTTTCAAAACGGTCACGGTACAAGCCAGAATTGAAACTGTGACAATAAATGAAAAGGATCAGCAAGCGATCGGAGAGAACAGATGAACACAGGCCCAACTGAAGAGGCCTTTTTAAAAAGCCTTGAAAATGGGAAGAGAGTCGACGTCACGGACATCTGGTGGGAGGGAGTTCCGGATGGGCGGGCCAGAGCGGCTGAAGGCTCTGAACCCCATGGTGGTCAAACGGGTGGTGCAGTGAGGGGTATTGAAGCCCCGGGGCCATGGGTGGCTGTGTTGAGGTGCAGAGGAGCGAGGCTGTGAACGGCCTTGAAGGCGAGCAGCAGAACCTTGAAACCAATGCGGTCTTTAACTGGGAGCCAGTGAAGCTGCTGAAGGAGCAGAAGATAAGTGTCCGTCTGGACAAGCCTAATACTACTGAGGGCGGGACATGCTGTCTCCCAGCTCTGTTGTCCTGGTCGAGACGCGCGCAGCAGTGAGACGGCGGTTGCTGTTGCTGTTACCCCTGAAAGCACCTGGACCTCGGACTCCCTTTCACCTCCTGAGCAGTGGCCAAATAGAGTTGCAGGAACAGACCAAAAGCAGAACCTACCATCCTCTCTTCTCCCCTCTTCCTCCACGGCCTCCCCCTCTCATCCTCGCTCTTCCTCTTACTGCGACGTTGCCTTCCGTTTCTGTTGAAGACAGGTGAACTCACCTGTTGCCTTTTCATAGTGCTTGAACCTGATTGGTGTGTGTGTGTTTGACCAGCTGGTGTTCATCTGCAAAGCCTTTGCTTTGAAATTGCAAGGAAAGGACATCCTGATAAATGTCTGCGTGTTCAGCGTGTGAAGCTGGCCACGATTCATCATCACCTCTCACTGTTTCTCCTCTTCTTCATCCACAGAAGGTTTCAGGAGATGGAGACCCCCCCCCCTCCAGCTCATCACACAGGGAAACCGAAGAGTGGTGGCTGTCCCTGTGTCCTCCTCTAAGGACTGGTACTATGGACACCACAGCCTCATCCCTCTACAGCTCATCCAAAACCGAGTGTGTGTGTGTTGTATGGTGTACGTACGTGTGTGAGAGAGCAAGAGGTGGGGGTCCATCATTTTCTTACCAAATGGTTTACTTTGCACTTTTGCCAAAGCAACTTTTAAATCAGTGTAGTCTTTTATTTTAAGGAGAGGTGTCGGGAGCAGTTTGGTGGATGAGACAGGAAGTGAGCTGGAGTAGTAATGAGGTTGCTGTACAGACGTAGAAGTGTCCTCTCACTGTAGAAATGACCAAAGTGCTGTTAGAAAGGACGCCGCGTCCTGCAGGTACCGATGTCAGCAGTGACATCATCACCACACATTACCCGTTTATCTCCAATACTCAAAATGTAGCCTTTCAACTTGTTCATGGCGTGCAGCTCGCCGTGCGCTGTCATGTTCCAGGCCCTCCTGCAGGGGGCAGCAGAGCCCCACAGCAGCAGCAGCAGATCCAGCTGCTGTGCTTGGTTTGTGTTGTCCCCTCCATCTTTCCACTTGTGCCATAATAAGACCGAATACTGAAAACCTCCAGATATGTGATCCGGGTCAGACTACTTCAGTCTGGGAACTGCACTAGCAGGGTGCGGATTAATGTACGGTCCCGTGAACAGCAGAACCTGGGTCTGTGTGAGCGGTGGCCAGCATGTGGGGCCGATACGCCGTGGATGCCCCTGGTTCCGGTGCGGCTTGGACTGTGTTCTGGCTCTCTGTCTTTACACGTGCGCGCTCAGTGTCTCAGAGAGGCGCAGTCGTGTTGAGAATGGGCTGCCAGCTGGTGGAAGCTCATTCTTGACCTGCAGTGCAGCAGTTTAACAAAGTAACCTTAACTCAGGGTTCACTTACAAGCTTCCTCCAGAGCTCTCAGCTGCGCCTCATGGTCTTCATTCAGCAAAGGAGCTGGCTGAAAGGTCACCGCATGACCTAGTGTGGAACTTCATGCGTGTAATGGCAGGTGGTCATATGTGGGGAGGGATGGTGACCCCTGCCATGATCTCCCTGACTCGGTGACCTTTGGCCTCTTCCCAGTGGACGCTGGAGTGGTGTTCACAGCCAGCTGAGGTGCGTTTCACCAGTAGTTCCGCTTCGGTTTTTGAAATGTGGCCAAACAGCGTCTCTTTCCAGAAGTCAGGACCCTGCCCGTAGCTCCCGCATGAACCCGCTCACACCAACCTGTGGATCCTCTTGAGTAACGGGCTCCTGGTTTCTGGAAAGAACCTCCTTCACTGCTTTTTATCTGCGAGGACAGATGCTGCACCCCAACAAAACAGAAACCTCCCTCAGTACCTTTCCAGATAGCCACTCTGGTATCTGCCTTTTGTAATGCTTCGGGTGGTTTGGTTTCTCTTCTTTTTCCTTTTCAGAACAATTCATATTTATGCCTACCTTCCAAGTCACATCATCCGTTTTATATTGAAATGAAATCCGATCTCTTTTATACCAATAAAACATTTACCCAAAGACTGCTCTCTCTTGTGTCTTTCATGACGTTTCGAGGGATTCCTTTAGGGCTTCAGGGCTGGTCTAAATGGCTCCAGGAACAGGTTTACACGTTTTCCATCCGCTCCACTAGCGCAGGTGTTGGTTTGGTCATAGGATCACAGCCTGTACCCTGAGGTCTATACGGTTTAGTCTATGGCATACAAGAAATGCCTTCATACATCATCATCTCGTGAGTGGACACCTCGCCTGTTCCATTACACCGCTGTAGTTTGAGCAGTGACAGAACAAGGAAGTACAGCACGTCGGTGTGTAGTGAGTCGACGGGGAGGCAGACCGGTTGGTGGAGGATCCTCCCTCCAGCGGGTATGCTGTCCAACCGGTTTGTGATGTGCCGTTTCTCTCTGACGGCGTCAACACAAAACTAACTCGGCATAAGGGAGTTTCGCGGTTTCTGAAAAGCTAGAAGAAGCAGCAGCGTTTTCCTCCTGGGGAGCTTTGACGGACGGCGTTGGCCAGGTGAGGGTCAGCGGCTCACCCTGTACCGCCTGCTGTGTTGGGATCTCTTCCACAGAAGCGCGTCCTTGTTGTTTTCCGTGGAGTTTTTGCTTCAATGGCAGCGCTGTGGATTCTCGCGCTGCCCCTGCTGCAGCTGGCCCACTGCGCTGTCCTCTACAGACACCCTGCAGGTAAACCTTCTCGCCGTCTGCTCCCTTCAGACAAAGGCACCCTGCACTCACCCAAGAACCTTTGGAACTTTTTCTTGGTCATTTTGAGCAAACAAATGGAGCTAATGTACAGACGTAGAAGTGTCTTATCTTTACCACTCTGAGGCTATATAATAATAATAAGAAACTTTATTTCTATAGCACCTTTCCAAACCAGTTACAAGGGGCTTCCCGAAGTACAATCCCATGCTGCTAAAACAAAAACTGCATTCCAATGTGCAAAGAGTTCAACATTGAAAGATAAAACTAAATTAAAACATCTGAATAGGCCTAAAGAAGTCCGTTTTTAAAAGCTTTTTAATCAGCTGATCTGAAGCTGGGGGGGGGGGGAGTTTCGTTCCACAGGTTGGAGCTGAACCAGTACGGTCCCTTTGGTTCTGAGAGGTCTCGGAGCTGAGCAAGGGCTTAACCTATACCTCTCGTGATAGTACATTAAGCTCATAGGTTAGCTTTGTTCACTTTGTTCCAGTTTGGCTATGAAGCTATTTTAGTCCTCCGAGCCACTGACCAGTCTAATTCAAGTAGGGGAGTCTTTTCAACAAAGAACACCTTCTTTATTTCACTTCTCTTTTCTTCTGGAAACTTCTGTGGAACCTTACTTTATTCAAACTTTCAAATGTTCACCTTCTGGTTGATACTGTGCAATGCAACGACGAGTTAGTTCACCTCTCAATGCTGTGTGTCTGAGGCTCAGTCCCCAGCCCGTGGGTCCTGCTGAAGAAGTCCGTTTTTAAATCAACTACCAAATATAGATGGATGTTTAAAGAGGCTCCGTAGTTTCCTCAAACAGCTGCTCGCTGTAGTTTCTATCAAACAAGAGGAAACCGTGCGTTTGTTGGGGACTATTTCCAGCGGCGGATGGATCCACATGTGGTGCTGTGGTGAGTGTTTGGGGCAGCGGGGATGGGGTCAGGATGAGCTCCAGTGTCTGTGCTCATGGTGATGGAGGAGCAGCAGTGGGGCTCCCTGAGGTGGAGCTCTGGGGCCCCCGAGGGAGGAGATATTAGGAGATACGTTGAGTGTTGGTTTGGCTCTGCACGTGGCATCAGACCTCAGTCAGTGTTTCCTGTGAAATCCTGTGAGCTGGAGTACAGAGCCAAAACAATGATACCCAGTGAAAAGGAGTTGTACTGCTTGCTTCTCAGTGTGAACTCCATGAGTGTATGTGGCCCGTGTCCTGCAGGAGATCCAGTGTTGGTGGACGAGCAGACAGCGGCCTCCTTCCTGTCCCGCTCGCTGCTCTATAACAGCTGGGACTTTGAGCTGGTGGTGGCTGACAACCTGGAGAGGGAGTGCATGGAAGAGCAGTGCAGCCATGAGGAGGCCAGAGAGGTGTTCGAGGACGACACTCAGACGGTGACTGTCTCCCCGCTGTACAGCCGTCTGGACGTAGAGCCCTCCAGCTTCTTTCCCTTTCCCTAAACAGATAGGGAGAACAGCTGATGCTACCTGAACATTTCTGTCTGTGTGGACAGTGACAAGAATGTTTTGAAGGGAACCAGACATCATTAAGACCTCACTGAATGCTGTTTAGTTTCATGAAAACTGCAGTATCCATTTAATTGAACAATAACTCCCAGAATGTGTAGCTGAACATACTTTAGAAACCATTATTGTTGTGCATTTGAGAAAAGGGCTCTTAACACGCCGCTTGATGTTTCTTGTCTTCTCTTTTAATGAAGCGTCTTCATTAAATCTTCTTTTGCTTCCACTTTTAGGAATTATTTTGGAACAATTATGTCAACAGTCAAGGTAATGTTTTACAAGATGAGTATTATCCATTATTATCATCAGTGTGTTCACATTGAATGTACATGCGTAACGATACATTCATAATAATTAGAATGGACAGGATGATTCCTCCTGGATTGCTAATATCGTATCTGCTTGGTTAAAGCTACGCTCCCTGATTTTGTCATAGTGCCTACAGCTCCAAATCCCTCAGTGTCCGCCTGAATGTGATCACTGTCAACAGAGCACATTTGGGGATGCTATTGAATGCTACAACATCATTTCGAACATCTCAGTAGACTGTCCTGAGGACGTTCCTTGCTACAGAAAACCCCTTAATGTGTGCATGCTTACTTATGCTGCAGACTCTGGTTAGTAACTGGACAGAAAGTGCAGCAACACTTCAGTTGTCATATTCGGTCCTGGCTGGAGCCATCGCTGCAGTGATTAGGGACTGACTGGTCTGGGAGCTGTTTAGGAAACAAAGGTTTGATGTTGATGGTGTTTGTCTTTGCAGCGCATTCACCCAGAGTGGATGTGTCGGGGCTCGTGGCAGGGATCGTGGCTCTCCTGGTGTGTGCTGTTATTGCCACTGTGCTGGGAATCTACTGCTACAAAGCCAAGAACAAAGGTGGACGGAGGTCAGCCCCGGAAGTTCCCTCTGATGTTCTCCGACATTGGCAGAGAAACGTTTCTGCCCAGCTAAGCTGGGGATGTAGAATAAAATGAGGACTTTGGTCCATCAGGCCTTCCATAGAGCTCTTTAGCTCACATCACAGCATCATCAAATAATGATATCTAGGGGGCCTCAGTGCCCCCCTGACCTTTTGTCTAGCACCACCAAAATGTCCCCTCATTTGCATGAAATTTGCTGCACAGATTCCCTGAGGATCGTAGAGCGCAGTGTGCTAGACGAAGAGCTTGTGCTGTAAGAAGCTAGTCAAGAAGACTGTGTTTCACAGCAAAGGCTGGTGTTCCAATGAGTTCTGATGTAAAGGAAGCCCCACTGTGGGCCTCTTACATAATCATCTGTACATTTGAGAAATAAGCTATGGTCCTATTTTCAACAACCTGCAGCATTCCTCCGATTCTTATCTCTGCTTAGTTCTGACAAAACTATAGCTTCTTTCTATGGTTCCAATGTAATCACCCATTCAGGATTTTGTATTCATTCATTCATGAATTCATTCAATATTCAACTTCTTGAATGTGCCTGGCAAACTCTGTAGAGAACACGAACAGCAGTCAGTGATCATTGCCTATCTCAATATAACCATTTCAACTACATTGGAATGAAAACTCGGACAGTAACGCCGAGTCCAACCCACGGCAACAGTGACCTGGACCACAGCTGTGTTACAGGAGCTCGCACAGCAAATGCTGCTCCGCTCGGTAATGGCTGCTTGGCCCCGTCAATCCTGGGGCCCGAGCCCCTGACCGTTTCTGGAGGGCAGCCATCAGTGAAAAGGTGCACTTGTACACAACCCCAGCTAGAATCACAGGAAATCCGACATGTTTGCCATCACATTTCCTGAGCCCGTTCGTGATTAGCTTTACAGCAACTTACCTGGCTTGTTGAATTCTTCCGAGTTCAGTTTCTGTATGTTGTGCTGTGTGCTGGTCCAGGGCTCCGGTGAGGATGGCAGCAGATGGAGGTCCAGCCCCAGAGACGGTGGCCCTGGCTGGGATCATCCCCCCAGGTCTACCCAGCTACAATGAGGCTCTGAACTCCAGTGGGCAGCACGATGCCCCCCCACCACCTTATTCAGGGTAAGGGGATGTTCCAGTATGCACATGCTCCTTACATGCATCCAGGCCAGAGTCTACAGTGGTCCAAACAGGGATAGAGGCGTGGAGCAGGAAAACAAAGATGCATTTTTTCCAAAAGTACTGCGTGCTAAAGCATACATTTTATCACCAATTTCTAACAAAGAAAAGTTGATTTCGTTTAAAGAGAAGCACCAGGATACTCAACTCCATTCATCTACACACCATGTTACATCATCAAAATTAGCATTAAAAACCACGCAACTTATACATCAGCCTAAAGACTCATCACGCAGTGTCAGGACGGAGGTGAAAAACAGGGTGATTCTCAAAGAGCACCTTAAGGAGGGAATCACTTCATGGTGTGGACAACTGAAAACTCCCCACATGACTATATGAAATAAGTAATAAAACCCTACCCCCAAATATATAAGAAATGAACCACAGCTCCCCAACACTTCACCACAAGGAACCTTTCTTGGCTTTCTAAGTGATGTTGTTACAATGGAAAATAGCATGATTCAAAAACCAGCAACCTGCTGCCTCGAACACAAAACAGATCTTCTTACACAAGAACATATCAGTTCCTTGTCTGGCATTTTGAAACCAACAGAGGAATGAAGCTTAGCCGCAGTAAGACAGAATCCATGTGTGTCAATGAGAGGGACCCAGGT